>JALIGW010000048.1:600000-870000 GCA_023053685.1 Diadophis punctatus similis
TAAAAGAGCCAGAATGGTATTTTGGAGGAACGGAGATGACAAAAAAAGAAAAAAGAAAAATGCTGCACTCCAAATGCCCGGGGATAATAGAGCGTAAGAGACGCGGGCAGGAATGGTTATCGAGAGTAGCAAAGCGACAATTTGATTGCTGGGGACTGAAGAGAAGCATCCAACTTGGAAAGGCCTCCTCCGGACTCCCGCTTAACTCAGAAAGCTTCAGCCCAGTTAGAAACTGCCCATTCAAAGGGTAATTGGACACCTGCTTCCTAAGCCATGCTACCCAGGGGTAAAGCTAGGAAAGAGCTTGATGAATAACAAGGAACCGAGGCCCCAGGAAACCCACTCTAAGACAGCAGGGGGAGTGGAAAATAAGCAACTACCAAGCCAGAGAAGTCGACAGCTCAAGAAGTTGAAAGCAAAGTTGAAGTCATGGTTGCTGCTCCCAAAAGTCAGCCTTCAAGGGACCCAACTGGATGAAAAGTGGGCTAGACTCCCACCAGTCTATTTTAGAAATATTTCATAGGAAGCCACATGGACTCCCCCTTACATATCTGCCAGGCAGGCTTTGAAAAACAATTCAAATTCACATGAGCACCTCCCTCTTTTTCCCAGTTCCTATCCAGAATGTCAAATTGTGAGTTGAAGCCACCGTACTCATCACTCATCTCTTCCCTGTGACAGTGGAGTGTGATGACCCAGGACAAGGCACGAAGGTCACACAGCCAGCTGAGAGTTCAAACTCCCCTTTAATGCTCCAGATATTCCCCCAAACGCTCCTACGTTCTTGGCAAGTCCCAGAGCAAATCGCACGATCGTCGAAACCTTTTAAAAAAACTTTTTAAAGGTATTTTTTTAGTGCCGGTTCCAGCGAATAGGTAGTTAAAAATGCTTTTAAAAGTTTTTTTTTAAGGTTCCCACGGTCGCACGGCACAGCTGATTGTCACAGCTGATCATAGGAACTGTTTAAACTTTTTAAAGTTAAAAATGCTAAAACAAAATTTAAAATTGGCCACGCCCACCTAGTCACATGACCCCCCACCAAGCCATGCCCACTAAGCCACGCCCACAGAACCGGTGGCAAAAAAATTACATTTCACCACAGCCATGAGCCATATTTTATTGAATAAATCAAAGTCCTGACCCATGGTTCATGGCTCTATGATGGCTTGTCTCATGCGATGAACAGACGCGATACGTTTTGTGTTTATCAGAGCTAATCTCAATAAGTAAAGGGTGTTAAACTGGAATGTCTGGGCTGAAAATATTGCTGTGGAAGCCCTCTCCTAGAAAAATGAAAGATTTTGAGAAATATTAAAAAGGCAGGATAAAATAGTTCCCCTAGAAGAGAAATAAAAATCCTAAGGGAGACAGAAACTCAGAGCCTCAGCTCCCTGTCCCCAAGCAGATACTAAGCTGAGGCCAGCTTTTAGAAATGCAGATTTGGTAATCCATTACTGCCTGCAGCAAAGGTGGGGTTAGCCCTCAGCCATAATAGGAATTGCCCAACAAGCCCCTTCATTGCATCAGCCAAACTTCAACCAAACCTGGGAGCAGAGACAACCTACAGAGCCAGCTATGACCCTTACAACAACCAATAGAATACATGTTCTTGCACAGGAACAGGAAATTCAAGTGCAAAGCCCAAGAGAAGGTATAAATAACCGTCACTCTCCACTCCATGTGGTCAGCTGTCCGGGACCTCAAACTCATGTGCTTCTGTTCACCATTAAACCATCTTTCCAATCAGCCTCCATGTTTCCAGTGTCTTTTTCCCGGCTTGGAACTGAACCAGATGGATATTCCTCCCAACACTTCATAGACCTTCCAGCAGGCATCTAGACAGGGTCTCAGCTCTGGGTGAAAGAGAAGGGATTTGAAGAGGACTAAAGTCGAGCTGTACCTAAGAGAGGCATGCTTAACCCTACAGCTGCAATCTGAAATCAGTTTGCAAATGGTCAGTTTCATTTGTTAACTAATTTTCTTTGTAAATCAGGAATCTGGAAAATTCCCCTTTCGAGTATAGGTCGTCTTCGACTTCTGGCCACAATTGAGCCCAACATTTACATTGCTAAGTGAGTGTCACCCATTTTACGACCGTTCTCGCCACAATTGCTAAGTGAATCGCTGCAGTTGATATGTTAGTAACCCGGTTGTTAAATGAATCTGGCTTCCTCCTTGATTTGGCCCATCCAAAGGTCGCAAAATGGGATCACGTGACTTTGGGACACGGCAACGGTCGTAAGCATGAATCAGTGGCCAAGCATCTGAATTCTGATCATGTGATCAGGGGGATGCTACAAAGGTTGTAACTGTGAAAAATGGCCTAAGTCACTTTTTTTTCCTGCACCGTTGTAACTTTGAACGGTCACTAAACGAACTGTTGTACGTCGAGGACTACTTGTACAATTGTTGTTTCTAGTTAGTTTCACTAACAGGAGGGGGAAAAATAGCCCTCAACAAGAGCAAAAGGAATAATTCAAACTGGGCCAGAGAAATCAGCTTTAAAATGCCACAGAATATCAACGCTGGAACGCCTCCTGTGTGTTGCTCCAGAAATAGGATACTTGCCAGCTTTCCAATATCCTGATGCCATTCTTGCCTAAAAATGTAATACCTATAGATATAAATTTAAAGATTCGCATGCTGACTCCAGACATGTGAAGAGAAGTGCGTAATTAAGTGTGAATTTTCATGCATGGAAATGTTTGCCGTAATACCACCTCTCGTGTTTTCTACCTGTCACCCGGCATTCAGACGCTGGCATATTTCACCTCTAAGTACTAATTAATTAAGGTGATTGCTACTGTGGCTGATGATGGGCTTATAATAGACTTTATCTGCAGCTAAGAGGGAGTGGCAAGAGATTACAGGGAGCTTTAATGCTCTCCTAATTGAGCGCCAATGGAAACCTCCGGATCCTGTGTAAACGGCTCTTCTCCCTTGCCTGAGGATGGAAGCCCCTGAAGCAACGGAAGTGGCTAAGCAGGCTCCTGAACAACTCAGGTCCTTCGGTTCCTCACCATCTGTTAGTTCTTGAAAGGTGCAAACAAGCCACTGGCAGTAGTAGTAGTAGTAGTAGTAGTAGTAGTAGTAGTAGTAGTAGTAGTAGTGGTGGTGGTGGTGGTGAAAGAGAAGGAAGATCTTTTGTGAAATTCCACCAAAATAAGGCCGCGAAGGTGATGAAATGGTGGGGGTTTACAGATCAGCAGAATCCTATCCAGATCCCATCGACTGCAATCTCTGAATCAGAATAGAGCTGGAAGGGACCTTGGAGGTCTTCTAGTCCTATATCATTTCAGACAAATGGCTGTCCAGTCTCTTCTTAAAAACCTCCAGTGATGAAGCACCCACAACTTCTGGTGGCAAGCCGTTCCACTGGTTAATTGTTCTCACTGTTAGGAAGTTTTTCACATCCCATGGTCATACAACATTTATGACATTCCACCCCCCCCCCAAGAAAGTGTTTATTTCTAGTGTTGGGTTGGGTTAATGACAGCAGTGTTAGCAACCACCACAGAAAAGGTTTTAAAATTGAGCGTGGTCCTGTAATGGAGGTTCAATCCGTTAAGTCGAGGGCTACCTGTCCTTCCAACTGCAATAACCTTTTCAACTCACCCCCAGCCCCATCTCAGCATCCGGACTACGCCTTTACCCTGGGATATTTTAGCAATAGTCCTTAGACTTATATACCACTTCACATTGCTTTACAGCCCTCTCTAAGCAGTTTGCAGAGTCAGCCTATTCCCCCAATAATCTAGGTCCTCATTTTAGCC
Source organism: Diadophis punctatus similis (assembly GCA_023053685.1). Classification (NCBI taxonomy): domain Eukaryota; kingdom Metazoa; phylum Chordata; class Lepidosauria; order Squamata; family Dipsadidae; genus Diadophis; species Diadophis punctatus. The sequence continues at coordinate 603,774 of JALIGW010000048.1, forward strand.
ACCTCGGAAGGATGGAAGGCTGAGTCAACCTTAAGCCGGACAGGATCGAAATGCTGACAGTGGGCAGAGTTAGCCTGCAATACTGCATTCTAACCACTGCACCACCATGACAGAATAGAAATAGAAATAATAGAAATAGAAGAAATAGAAATAGCCAATTGCCCCCAACAATCTGAGTTCTCATTTCACCGACTTCGGAAGGACAGAAGGCTGAGTCAACCTTGAGCCTGTCAGGATTGAACAGAGTTTGCCTGCAATACTGCATTCTAACCACTGCGCACCATGGAAGGGACTCCGGAGGGAGGGAGGGAGGGAGGGAGGGAGGGAGGGAGGGAGGGAAGGAAGGAAGGAAGGAAGGAAGGAAGGAAGGAAGGAAGGAAGGAAGGAAGGAAGGAAGGAAGGAAGGAAGGAAGGAAGGAGAGAGAAAAGGAATAGCAATAGCGCTTAGACTTATATACCGCTTCACAGTGCTTTACAGCCTCTCTAAGCAGTTTACAGAGTCAACCTTTTGCCCCCAACAATCTGGGTCCTCATTTTACTGACATCAGAAGGATGGAAGGCTGAGTCAACCTTGAGCCGGTCAGGATCAAGTTGCTGGCAGTCAGCAGAATTAGTCTACAATGCTGCCTTCTAACCACCGCACCACCATGGCTTATATATTTTAAGTGCAAATATATATATATATATAGCATTCCCTCCCCCACGATAACGGAATCTCACCTTGCATGCATGATGCTATTGATAATAAACGGCTTCTTAATTAAAAGATAAGTACACTTATTGCAAACCCACTTAGTTTGCATAGCAGATGCTGTTATTGTTGTCACAATAACCTATCGTTGCAAAAGATGCATGGCCCTGCTGGTGAATTGGGGGAAATTTGAATAGCCTTTCTAAGCAGGAAAGAAAAACAATAAACAGAAAGGTCATTTTTTGCATAATTCCCAGGGTATTTTGATAAGGAAGGCGTTTGCGCCAGTCCTACCATTTCTCCTTTTCTCTGACAGGTACATGGTTTTCGGTGAACGGGGGGGGGCATGAAGGTTGGTTTCAACAGCAACACACTTGTCGAAATGTTAAGATTAGACTCTGGGAGTTGTGTTGGGTTGGGAGGAAACAGAAAAGGTCTATACTCTGAGAGTGCTGGCGCGAGAGACGGCCTCTGCCAGCCATTCTAACGATGGGCTGTTCCCATTTGCAAACCTGGAATCTCTGAAACTCATTGTGGCTAACAGTGCATGTGTGATGCACTTTGGTTCATAAAGGTTACTCGATTACTTTCCATATTACCGCTGAATGTGTGTGTGTGTGTGTGTGTGTGTGTGTGTGTGTGTGTGTGTATGTATGTATGTATGTGTGTGTGTGTATATATATATATATATATATCCAGAACCGTAAAGGCTACAAACTTGAAATTTGCCAGAAAGAAAGGATTTTTCAAAATGACCATCAGAGCATTACTATTTCCTATATTATTATTAACACACTCTGAGGAGTTCTACTCCCCATCCCGACCTGAAAATAAATCTGTTCCAAATGCAAAACACAAGCAGAGGAGTTTCAGTTTCAGTTTTACTTTCACAGCAGCAAACAGCTTTACTACAGAACACTTGAGCTAAGCCAGCAAGGCTGAGGGAGAGAAGGGGAGAGGATCGTAACTACTCATTAATTTTCAAGCTGTAAAGTGCCGATTTATCAAGCCTAATCACATAGTTTCGTAGCGGAGCACAGGTATTCAGCTAGTATATGTATGTATGTATATATGTATGCGTGTGTGTGTGTGTGTGTGTGTGTGTGTGTGTGTGTGTGTGTCTCAACCCTGAAGCTGTCTTAGCTGAAGCCATTTTGTCTGCTTCACTGGAGCTGAGGGATAGGGGATTTGAGATAGAGGGGTTTTGGTAGCCAAAACAAAATACTTTCTCTTGGGAACCAAGGACATTCTCACACCTGGTTGGAGGAAGGGGGAGTGATGCCACCCGGTTGTTGCACTACACGATGATTGGACCATGTGACTGATTGTTTTGAGAAAGTAGGAAAACTCTTACTTTTAATGAGGTGAAAACCGTGGGAGTTTCAGAATCGGTTTTCACCAGATCAGTGCCAATATGATATTTCCAATAAAAGTAATCTTTGAGGAACCCGAGTGGCTTGGACTCTTGCTTGCAATGCATTTATTACTTGGAACCATGATAATATGTTCTCAACTTACAATAGTTTGTTTAGTGACCCTTTGAAGTTACAATGGACTGAAAAAGGTTGTTTATGACCATTTTTCACAGTTACGACGTTTCCAGCATCCCCATGATCATGTGATCAAAATTAAGCTGCTGTAGAGTAGAGTAGAGTAGAGTAGAGTAGAGTAGAGTAGAGTAGAGTAGAGTAGAGTAGAGTAGAGTAGAATAGAATAGAATAGAATAGAATTTGGAAGGGACCTTGGAGATCTTCTAGTCCAGCCCCCTGCTCAAGCAGGAGAATCTATACCATCTCAGACAAGTGACTGTCCAGTCCATATTTATGATGGTTGCAGCCTCCCAGGCTCATGTGATCACCTTTGGATCTTCTGACAAGCAAAGCCCATGGGGAAACCAGATTCACTTAACAACCATGTTACTAACTTAACAATTGCAGTGATTCACTTCACAACTGTGTCAAGAAGTCGTAAAAATGGGGCAAAACTCACTTAACAAGTGTCTCACTTAGCAGCGTAAATTTTAGGGTCAATTGTGGTCGTAAGTTGGAGACTATCTGTATTCAGGTCATACCAAAGCTATCTGTGACCATTCATATGCATTTTTCTGATTTGAACCTTCTCTAACATTCAGCATCCTCCAAAAGAGTTGCATATCAAATGAATCATGGTTTACGCCGTTTTATCCTGCTCTTGGCTCCCCTGCCAGACATTTAAACTAGCATAGTTCTGCATGCAGGTGATGGAAATACGAGGAATGAGCTCAATTTACAGATTATCAGAGTTGGAAGGGACCTTGTAGGTCATCTAGTCCAACCCCCCGCCCAAGCAGGAGGCCCTACACCATTTCTGACAGATAGCAGCCCAGTCTCTTCTTGAAATCTTCCAGTGATGAAGCTCCCACAACTTCTGAAGGCAACTTCTATTCCACTGGTTGATTGCTCTCACTGTCAAAAAAAATTCTCCTTATTTCTAGGTTGAATCTCTCCTTGATCAGTTTCCATCCATTGTTCCTTGTCTGGCCTTCAGGTGCTTTGGAAAATAGCTGGTCTATTTCTCCTTTTGATGCCTTCAAATATTTACACATCTACCCATGTCTGATTAAGCAGTCAGAAAACACAACAGAGTGGAAGACCCTCCAAGGATGAAGAACATTAGAGAAAATTCATGAAGGATCGGGCCCCAGAATGCTGCAATGGTCTTAAGTATGAATCAGTTGCCAAGTATCTGAATTTTGATCAAATGAGCAAAAAGGGTTGCTGCAAAGGTCGTAAGTGTAAAAAATGGGCATGTCACTTTTTTCAGTGCCGTTGTAACTTAGAACGGTCAGTAAATGAACTGCTGTAAGGACTACCTGTACTCAGGTCACACAATTTCTTCCCGTAAGTCCTAATTTTTAGCCCTTGGATTTCCTCCTTGCCGTCTCTGCATCCATTTTAGCTTATCTGTATCCTTTTTAAAATTCTGTGGAGCACACATGTGCGTGTGCTGAGTGGTGCAGTGGCCTAGAGGTGGAGCTCTCGCCTCGCAATCAGGAGGTTGTGAGTTCGATCCTAGTAGAGGCAGATATTTCTCTCTCTGGGCACGATCAGAATTTATCTGCGGAATATAACTCCGCATTGGTGACAGGAAGGGCATTCGGCCAGTAAAACCCTCTGCTAGCTCCATTCAGTTGCCCAGACTCCATCCCGCAAGGGTTGTTAAAAGATGATGATGCATGTGTGCGTGTGGGCACATGCACACGCACACACACACACACACACACACACACAGCCATCAGCACTGGGCTCAGTACATGAGCCTTCCCCCGATTTGGAAACTGCTTTGATGCGTTGTAAAAACATATTGACCGGTCATTATGCAAATGACGGAGAATGATGCAAATTTGTGTAATTTGTGCAATGTCATCTCTGTGGATTACACACTCTGTGATTTAACAGACTATCAGGAATAATGGACATCTATCCTATTAAACGGTTGGTTAAATCAACTGTATATTTTGATATTTTCTGGTTTTGAAGGGCTAACTTGATGAATTATCATCAAAACCCAACTGTCGCCTAATCTGAATAAAATATCTGGACGTTCACTCTGTGCACTGGGAAAAATGAGGAGAAAAATATTGAAATAAATAAAAGAAACAAAAGAAGGGAATATCTTTGCAGTCTGAATATCAGTTGGGGCAGTAAGAATCGCCAGCCTGAGAAAAATGTCCATTTATCCAGGAATACCTGGGCACCTTCCCCTCATCCCTACTTTTGGACTGGGCCATGCCTCCCACTGACTGGTGGCGGACATTCTTGTTGAAGGGACTTGCTTTAAATGTTTTGGCCTCTCTGGGCTGTGGAGGGGGGCTCTGATGGAAGGGCCTCACAATGTTATCAAAGGGGTGGGGGGAGAGCCAGTTTGCACAAGTGGAGCTGGGCCCAGGCGCTCACCCATTGGTCAAACAGCCTGGTTCTGAACGGGCCAAGACCCAGTAGTGGGCCAGGGCCTGAGGGTTGGGGACTCCTGCTTGGAGAGGAAAATTTAGCCAATTCTGAAGACTGAGGCATTATTGTAATTTTAAAACTGACGGGGATGGCACATCTCCCCTGGAATGTCTGCAGAGTCCAAGGGCTGAGGGCGGTGGTGTCCCAGGACACCCCCCCCCCAGCGTTGGGGAGGCGGTGAACCGGATGGGGAGCTGCCTGCCTTCACAGGTGGGCAGTGGTCATGAGAGACAACAGAGAATAGAATAGGGTAGGGTGGAATAGGAATAGGAATAGGAATCGGAACGGAACGGAACGGAACGGATAGGATAGTTGCTCAAGCAGGAGATCCTAGACCATTTCAGATAAGTGGCTGTCCAGTCTCTTCTTAAAAACTTCCAGTGATGAAGCACCCAGAATTTTTGGAGGCAAGCTGTTCCACTGGTTAATTGTCCTCACTGTTGGAAGTTTCTCCTTAATTCCAGGTTGCTTCTCTCTTTGGTTAGTTTCCATCCGTTGCTTCTTGTCCTGCCTTCCAGTGCTTTGGAAGTCCGGCACTCACTCCCCTAACTTTTGGAAACCTTGATTTCTGGACTTTGACTTGTGTTTCAGCCTCTGGATTTGTACACCTTGCTTTGTGGACTCTAACCCTGGATTGTGGCTTATGGACTTTGTTTTGCAACTCTGCACCGGATTTGTGGACTTGGCCTTTCTTCCTGTTAGGGGGGCTTAGTCCTGGTGACTATTGGACTCAGCTGGTGAGAGACTGTGTTCCGTTGACTGTGGATGGCTGTTTCTGTCCGATTTCTAATTAGAACTGCAGAAAAAACAACAGCTACCAACCTGCCTTCCATTGAGGACCTGTATACTGCATGAGTCAAAAAGAGGGCTGTGAAAATATCTACAGACCCCTCACATCCTGGACATAAGTTGTTTCAACTTCTACCCTCAAAATGATGCTATAGGGCTCTGCACACCAGAACAACTAGACACAAGGCTAGTTTTCCCCCGCATGCCATCACTCTGCTAAACAACTAATTTCCACAACATTATCAAACTATTTACTAAGACTGTATTACTATTCTTCTTCTCATCCTTCCTAGTACCTATCTCTTCCCACTTATGACTATAACCTTGTTGCTTGTATCTTTACAATTCATATTATTTTATTTAGTTTCCTAGTATGATTTGATTGCTTATTTAGTAACCTATGACTATCACTAAGTGTTGTATCTTATGATTCTTGATAAATGTTATTTTTTTATGTACACAGAGCATATGCACCAAAGACAAATTCCTTGTGTGTCCAATCACATTTGGCCAATAAATTGTTCTGTTCTGTTCTGTTCAGGAGAAACGGACTGGAGGTTTATCAACACTGCCGGAGGGCCGCCTGGCAATAATAGACTTTATTGGTTGTCTGCATCTGCCTGCACGACCTGGGTCAGTACAACTAGCTGATTAAGACCCAGCTTGTCAGGCCACGCCTTCTAACTTGAGGCAGGCAGGGCTGACAGCTGAGCACTGCCATTAGGACAAGAGGCGCCCACTCAGCAGGCATCATCTGGGGTTGTCAGCAGTGATGGATGGCAAGAGCAACTAATGGGCTCTTCTCTCCACATTTGATTCCTAATTTGCAAGCAGTTCCTGCTGATGGTTCGCCACAATCCATCATGCTTTGTGTGGCCAGGCTCCGTAATTACAAAATTTATTCTCCCACTATTGTCAGATGAGCTCATGGCTGACAGCAGAACGAGCAAAAGAATGGAAGAAAGGGTCACTGCCACTCCTCGGCCTGTCCAGTTGGACGACCAAAAGTGTACCAAAATCCAGGAATGTACGAACTATACATTATCTTGGGCATGCCTAGCTCAATCCTGTGGACACCAATTGGCAGAGACAAAGCGCTTTCCCATTCTTCCATTTATCATTCCCCAAAAATTAGATTGACCCCTCCCCTTCTGGCTTTGAGGGGGAAAGGGAGAGGTGAGTGTCTCCAATGGTTGTACTGAATCTGATACCCTACTTGTAATATGTGATGTAGTAAGGGGATGGATTCCCAGGAGGGAGGGGTACATTCCAGAAAAGTAAGAGAGTTTGTGTGAGAGAATAAGGGAGAAGACAGTCCCTCCCTCCCTCAAGGGAAGGAAGCCCCTCCCTTCGCAATGGGCTGACAAACCATACTCAATGAGTAGTCCTTAACGGGTCTAAGTCTACATGGGCAGAAGTAAGCAGTGGTGTACCACAAGGTTCCATCTTAGGCACAGTACTCTTCAATATCTTCATAAATGACTTAGATGAAGGAAAAGAAGGGGAACTTACCAAATTTGCAGATGATACTAAGCTGGCAGGAATCGCTAACACCCTAGAAGATAGGCTCAAGATCCAGACAGATCTTGACAGACTTGAACCCTGCACCCTATCTAACAAAATGAAATTCAATGTAGAGAAAAGTAAAGACCTATACTTAGGTAAGAAAAACTCAAAGTACACATACAGGGTGAAACCAGGCTTAATAGCAGTGACTCTGAGAGGGATCTTGGAGTCTTAGTGGACAACCAGTTAAATACGAGCCAGCAGTGTGCGGTGGCAGCCAAAAAAGCCAACACAATCCTAAGTTGCATTAATAGAGGGATACAATCAAGATCAAGTGAGGTACTAATAATAAAGCCATAGTAAGACCACCCCTAGAGTACTGCATCCAGTTTTGGTCACCACACTATAAAAAAGATGTTGAGACTCTAGAAAGAGTGCAGAGAAGAGCAACCAGGATAATTAGGGGACTAGAGACTAAAACCAGTGGTGAAATCCTCCCGGTTCGCCCTGGCCCGTCCTTCGGCGTATAGCCGATGGAACTGGCGGCGGTTGCGGCGCGGAGCTTCTCCCGCCCGCTTTCCCGTCCCGGCTGAACGCCGCCATTTGGGTTATTTTTCCCTCTGTGCATGCGCGCGCATGCACAGAGGGAAAAATAACCCAAATGATTGTGGTCAGCCGGGACGGGAAAGCAGTGATTGTGTTCAGCCGGGACGGGAAAGCGGGAAGGAGAAGCTCCGCGCCGCAACCGCCGCCAGTTCCATCGGCTATACGCCGAAGGACTGGCCCGGGCGAACCGGGAGGATTTCACCCCTGACTAAAACGTATGAAGAACAGTTACAGGAACTTGGCATGGCTAGTCTAACGAAGAGAAGGACCAGGGGAGACATGATAATAGTGTTCCAATATTTGAGGGGCTGCCACAGAGACGAGGGGGTCAAGCTATTTTCCAAAGCACCCGAAGGCCAGACAAGGAATAATGGATGGAAACTGACCAAGGAGAGATTCAACCTAGAAATAAGGAGGAACTTTCTGACAGTGAGAACAATCAACCAATGGAACAGCTTGCCTTTGGAAATTGTGGGAGCTTCATCACTTGAGACTTTCAAGAAGAGATTGGACTGCCATTTGTCAGAAATGGTGTAGGGTCTCCTGCTTGAGTGAGGGGTTGGACTAGATGACCTATAAGGTCTCTTCCAACTCTGTTAATCTGTTAAGCCTCCCTAATAGTTCCCAACATACAGGCTTCAAGTAGATAGGAATTTGCTTCTGTTGGGCAAGGTTCTGTCTATAGGTGTGGAAATAAAGATATCTACTTCGGTGGAGGAATGGTTGGTTTTATAGTACCAGGAAGATTGGCTCTACCTGAATGAACGAACTCTGGAAGTGGTGACATTTCCACTATAAGCCCCAGGCATTTAGCATGTTTACAAACTAATTTTATGACTGTCCTACAAGAAACTGCTTTATGATAACTGCTGCAAAGCTATCACCAGTTTTATTTTTTACTACAAATGTAATATTTATTCCGAATGATACACAGCTACGGGAATGTTATAACTGAAGAGTAGCCCTTAATCTGCCCCAGAATTCTGACCAGTCTTTCTGTGCTCAGCCATAAATCCGTTCTATTACTTATTTCATGCATTTGTAAGATTTTTTTTTAGGCTGCTCCATTCCAAACTGAAATTCTGCAGTAATGATGTTCTCCTCTCTACATTAGTCATACATCTGACTGGTTGTTAGGTATATAGAAATACATGATAGTCAGAGAAATTCTCCAGCATCTTCCATGACCAGTTTTTACTCCTCTTGATGAAATCTTATTTGCTTCAGAAATTCCTTCCATGGGGCAGAAACGATGTTCAGCAACCCTCCTCTGCTTCCTGCTTCTATGGCACCCATGTTGGTGATGGTTCCACTGGCTGCCACTGTGTTCACCAAGGAACTGTCACCAATTTGGATGCTTGAACGGTGGTGAGAACTCTCTCCCTGAGTGGCAGAGGGATTGTGGCAGGGGGCAGGGATAGTTTTCACTTACCTTTCCTACCGGTTCGCAAATGTGAGCATGCGTGCTCCGCACATGCGCCCAGCCTCCTGCGCATGCGCTTTACTCACACGCGAGCCTTCCGCGCATGCGCCCGGCCTCAAAAACGTGCACAAATAGGATAGAATAGAGCCAGGGTGAGTGGGCGGGCCCACCTGCGATTTCCGCTACCGGTTCGGGCAAACTGGTCTGAACCGGCTGAATACCACTTCTGGCAGGGGGATTATTTTTTAGGGTGTGTGTGAATCACAGGCCAGGTGATTTGGGGTAAGGAGCTTCATTAACCCCTGGTGTACAGAATTAGGGTGAAATTTTCCTGAGCGCCATGTCGTGTTCTTACTTATATTTCACAAAAAGGTGACCACACAGTCTTGTTTCTCATTCTACTGTCTTCTGTCTGGTGTTCTGCAACCTCTCTGCTTGAAAGGATTTCCTTATGTGGCCTTGGGATTGAATAGACAGGTGGGCCTTTTCAAATTGGGAAGTGGAAACTGGAAACAGATGTAATTTGGAACCTTCGTCCTGGCAATCTGTAGTCTTTCTACCCCAGCCATTTAATCCCAAGGAAAGAGATCAAGAGTCCTTCTAAAAAGGACAAGGAATAATGGATGGAAACTGATCAAGGAGAGATTCAACCTGGAAATAAAAAGGAATTTCCTGACAGTGAGAACAATCAACCCACGGAACAGAAGTTGCCTTCAGAAGTTGTGGGAGCTTCATCACTGGAGGCTTTCAAGGAGAGACTGGACTGCCATCTGTCAAAAACGGTGTAGGGTCTCCTGCTTGGGCGGGGGGTTGGACTAGATGACCTACAAGGTCCCTTCCAACTCTGTTAATCTGTTAAGAACCTTATTCAAAGGATGGGCAGTCAGGAAGGCCTGCAAAGGACTGGAGAGATGAGGAGCAAAATATTCCCTTTCTGTTGGTCTACAGACCCCATGACTTTCCTACCATTCCCTTTGGTCCAAAGGAGGACTTTGGGGTAGAATTTTTCTCAGAGGAATTTTTATATATATATACTGGGAAATCCCAAGAGATCACTTCAGGAAATTCTGCTTTGAGAGCTTTTTCAGTAATAGTGCACCTGTCACCGTGAAGGAGGCATCCTTACCCTGAGAAAGAGTTGGAGAATTTGCTTCTTTCCCAGGAATTCATCCACCCAGTTTCTTTGTCCATAAATCTGACGTTTCCCCTCCAAATTTATGAGCAAAGGAACTGGAAAGTCAGTTTGGAGCAGCATTTAAATCCAATTTCCCCAATCTGATACATATCTGAAATATGCCGACCAAAAGTCTCTTTCTGCTGCCCAAGAGACCTTCCTTCCATAAACTGAAGGGGTGTTCTGACCTAGGCTTCCTTAGAAAGCATGAAGCAGAGTCCCGGCAAAAACCTCTTTTATTTACACGACTGTGAATTCCTTTCATTCACAGTCCACAAGGCTTGGCAAACAGTCTTTCAGATACAATACAATACAATACAAACCTTATCTCACTTGGAACGCTGCCAGAGAACTAGTTTCCAAATGCAGGGCAAGGCAAAACTTGGCACAGAGTCTATTAGAGTCATAAACAGAACTTTCAACTCTTGAAACGACCGAAAGAACTAATTGTTTCCTGCAAAAGCCCACGCCCCTTTCGCTCCTCTTTTGTTTCCTATGGGAGGAAGGTGTGGCTTTACTCCCAAGTCGACCCTGCTTTCTTAGTTGTTCTTGTCTTCTGGCAGCTCTGCGCATGTGCACACTGGGAACAGGCTCCAGCTGTTCCTCTGCCTCACTGCTGTCTAGCTCAGTGGCGGATTGCCAGTGCCGGTGCCAAAATCTCACGCGCACACCCGTCCCCTCGCAAGATTTCGGCGCGATTTTGCTTTCGCGCATGCGCAGAAGCAAAATCGCCCAAAAATTAACGAAAAAAATGGCGACATGCAAGGTGGACCGACAGAGAGGACAAATTGAGCACAAATTGTGCAATCGGCCGCTCCCTACCGGAGCTGCGCACTGGGCAGCTCCGGCAGGAACCCACCTCTGGTCTAGCTCCCTCTCTGCCTCCGATGCAGAGCCCTCATCCAAACTTTCCCCAGCCCCCAGGACTGGCCCATGTTCCTCCCCAACCTCCTCACTGTCCGACTCTGCTGCCACTCTGCTGGCCGCTGGTGGGGCACAACAAGGGGTGATTAATCCAGAGGTTCTTTACAAATGCGGTGACAAGACCCTCATGGCTATGGCACTCTAATGTGGCATTTTATGCCTGGGGAAATTTATTTAAATGTTATCTCAACACCAAGCAATGCCTGAGTGATTCCCTTTTAAGATAAATCCGTTTTATCTTGCCATTGTTTTAAATTGTAATTGCAATTTTGCTGTGGAGTAAAATTCCTTTAACCCCTAACAATTACTGACCATTGTTTCTATTATTTTGTTCAAAGAAATAAATACATGGAAAACAACCAAGTCACACCTTTATTATTTCCCAGAATACCTTTAAACCTCTACAGATGTTCCAGGCATTCTCCAACCGTAAAAGTCTCCAGCAGTTATACTAGACTCCTGGAAGAACTCCATATTATGGTACCCTGACCTTGCCTGGCTGTTTATCTCCTTTGCCGTTTTCACTTTCATTCAAGGGTATTTTTGTTTCCAATACAGATTTATTTTGGTCTGGCACTAGCCAGGCCTGGATTAAAAGAGGGTCAAAAAGGGAATACACTCCATCCTTTATTTTTCTTCTCTGCCTAATTGGTTTTTGGCTGAAGAAAAACAGTAACATCTTGCACTTGGCTGGAAGCTGGACAATGAAATAGCAACATTTTCTGTAAAGAAAGGATATAAAATCACTGCGGAGAAAACCGCACCTGAACTCCCATGTAGATCTAGCAAGGGAAGAGTTCGCCTCATTGCTGAATTGGGTCCCTGATTGGGGTGAAGGTTATTATCACATCCCTTTGTCCTGGCAGGGATTCAATAAAGCAATAAGGGCCTCCAGCCAGAGGTGGTATTCACTTACCTTCCCTACCGGTTCACAAATGTGAGCGCGCGCACGTGTGCTTCGCTTGCATGTGCCACCTCCACGCATGCGCCCAGCCTCCCGCTTATGCGCTTTTACTTGCACGCATGCCTTCTGCGCATGCGCCCGGCCTCGAAAACGTGGCTAAATAGGAAGGCATTACGTCTGGGCGGGTAGGTGGGCCCATCCACAGTCGCCGCTACCGGTTTGCCCGAAACAACTGAATATCACCTCTGCCTCCAGTTTACCAAGTGCTACAAGGCTTTCACTGCCTGGAACCCCTTAAAACTACAGAAGTCTTTGGTTTTATACTTTTGGCTGGAAATACTGTATGTCTCCTTCCTTGGAAATAGGTCAGGAGAGGGAATAAATAGGGAACTACTTGGAGCTCTAGAAGAAGATTGGAGAGCCGTTTGTCCAAAAAAGCATAGGGGTCTCCTGCCTGAGCAGGAGGTTAGACTAGAAGACCTCCAGGGTCCCTTCCAACTCTGTTATTCTTTTAGAGTGGGTACAAGAAGAATCCACCACAGATTGCTTTCTGGGAATGAGGTCTTTCAAATTACCAAGATTATTTCTTGAAAGCCTCCACGGGATGCTTCAAAAACTAATCCCTAACAGTTGTTTAATCTTGCCATAGACACTCTATTTATTAAAAAGAGCAAAAAGTCTGTATTTTTCTTTGGTTTCGATGTGCATGCTTTCAAGCCCATTTAGAGAATTTACCACAAGCGGCGAGATTGGCAAGAATGTTTAAGGATAAATCAGAGAAATGTTGGAAATGTCATCAAATACCAGGATCCTACTATCATATGTGGTGGACATGCGAAAGAGCAAAAAAGTATTGGACAAAAATTAAGACATGGTTGGAAGAAATGACACAACAACATGTGGATATGAAACCAGAAATATTTCTGTTAGGAATGCTACTGGAAATGTATCAAAAAGCTAATGTATATTTGATTATACACATATTAACAGCAGCTAGAATTGTATTTGCACAACATTGGAAAGGTGGAGAGATTCCTACTGATGAGGATGTGATAAGGAAAATATTAGAACGTGCAGAAATGAATAGATTGACTTTAGAGATTAAAGAGAAACAACAAACTGAATACTAAGAAATTTGGGAGGCATTTTATAAATGGTTGGAGAATAAAAAAGGGCTTTGGAATTGAAGTATAAAAGTAAAAAGATATATATTAAGACAAAGAATAAATAAAACAATTGATAAATTATAAGAAATAAGAATAAAAATGTATAATGTGAATAAGGTAAATGAAGATAAGATATTGAATGAGGATGTCACAAAGAAGAGTTGTAACCAGACGACACACTGCTGATGGATGAATGTTTATTTTGTATTTTGTAATAAAAAAATAAAAAAACTCAAATAAATAAATAAATAAAAAGAGAATTTACCACAAGCGTGCCTCTTTCAAACATACCGTATTTTTCAGAGTATAAGACGCACCTTTTTCCCACCTAAAAGAGGGTGAAAATCTGGGTGCGTCTTATACACCGAATGTAGCCCTGCCCAGCCTCTGAAACGGAGCTTTGCAAGGCTAAAACAACCTCTCAAACCAAGCTTTGCAAGGCTGAAAAAGCAACCTTTAAAACGGACCTTTGCAAGGTTGGACTTAGGGGTTCAGGTGGGCCTTTTGCTAACGTACCTGCCTCCTAGCTGCGTTACAAAGGCCCTGCCTGTTCTGCTCGAGGCGGTTGCAGGGCTGGCGGTGGAGTTCCCCAGGTTGATGGTGCTGGGGGACTTTAATCTGCCATCACCCGGGGGCAGTCCAGGAGTTCATGGCTTCCATGACAACCATGGACCTGACGCAAGTAGTTCAGGGTCCGACTCATGAGGGTGGTCACACGCTTGACCTTGTGTCTCTCTCGGGGCAGTGGAGAGATGATCTGAGGCTGAGGGGTTTAGTCACAGTGCCCTTGTCGTGGTCAGATCATTTCCTTCTGAGGTTGGATTTTATGGCACCACCCCTCCACCGCAAGGAGGCGGGACCGATGAAGTGGTTCCGCCCCAGGCGCCTAATGGAACCCGACGGATTCCAGAGGGAGCTTGGGGAAATACCTGAATCCCTGGTACACAGTTCATCCGAGTCCCTGGTCGCCGCCTGGAATCAGGCGGCGGCGGGGGCTCTGGATCGGATTGCGCCTTTGCGACCTCTCCGTGGAAGTGGATCCAGGAGGGCTCCTTGGTTTACCGAGGAACTCCGGGAGATGAAGCGCCACAAGAGACGTCTAGAGCGACGATGGAGATCTAGTAAAGCTGAGTCTGACCGGACACTTTTAAGAACTTTCATTAAGTCTTACTTAGTGGCGATAAGGGCGGCAAAATACTCGCATTTTTCCGCTCTTATTGCGTCCGCTGACTCCCGCCCAGCCGCCCTGTTTAGGGTGACCCGCACCCTTCTTGCTAAGGAAGAAGGCGGAGACCCCTTGCAGGGTAGAGCTGAGGAATTTTCTCGGTTTCTGGCGGATAAAGTCACTCAGATTCGGACAGACCTGGACTCCGATTGGGCAGTACAGGCCGAGATGACTGGGGTAGGTCTTAGTCCGGTTATATGGGAAAGGTTTGAACCGGTGACTCCTGAGGATGTGGACAAGGCCATAGGAGCTATGAGCTCCGCCACTTGTTTATTGGACCCGTGCCCTTCCTGGCTGGTTTCGGCCACCAGGGAGGTTTCACGCGGCTGGCTCCAGGCGTTGGTCAACGCTTCTCTGAGAGAGGGGTCCTTAAAAGCTGCGGTGGTGAGACCCCTCCTCAAGAAGCCTTCCCTGGACCCGGCGGATTTAAAGAACTTCCGTCCAGTCTCCAACCTTCCCTTCGTGGGGAAGGTTGTTGAGAAAGTGGTGGCACTCCAACTCCTACGACTGTTGGATGACACTGATTTTCTGGATCCCTTTCAATCTGGTTTCAGGCGCGGCTACAGTATGGAAACGGCTTTGGTCACCCTGATGGATGATCTCTGGCGAGCCCGGGATAGGGGTCACTCCTCTATCCTGGTGCTACTTGACTTCTCAGCGGCCTTCGATACCATTGACCATGGTATCCTTCTGCGTCGTCTCGGAGAGGTGGGGGTGGGCGGCACTGTTTTGCAGTGGTTCTCCTCCTTCCTCTCTGACAGGACGCAGTCGGTGTTGACAGGGGGGCAGAGGTCGAGCCCTAGGCCCCTACTATGTGGGGTGCCGCAGGGTTCGGTCCTCTCGCCCATCCTGTTTAACATCTACATGAAGCCACTGGGTGAGATCATCCAACGACACGGGGTGAGGTATCAGCAATATGCTGATGATACCCAGTTGTACATCTCCACCCCGTCTCAATTTGGGGAAGCCGTAGACGTAATGGGCCGCTGCCTGGCCGATGTTAGGGTCTGGATGGGGAAGAACCGGCTAAAGCTTAACCCTGACAAGACCGAGTGGCTGTGGATATTGCCTCCTAAGGACTTGACCAACTGTCCCTCCTTGGTTCTTGGGGGGGAGAAATTAGCTCCCTCAGAACGGGTTCGCAATTTGGGTGTCCTTCTAGATCCACAGCTTAAATTGGAGCAACATCTTTCAGCTGTGGCTAGGGGGACCTTTGCACAAGTACGTCTTGTGCACCAATTGCGACCCTACTTGGAGAAGGAGGCACTTCTCACAGTCACTCATGCCCTTATCACCTCACGGCTGGATTACTGCAATGCGCTCTACATGGGGCTACCCTTGAAGAGTGTCCGGCGACTGCAATTGGTGCAAAATGCAGCTGCGCGAGCTGTGGTGGGTGTACCTAGATGCACCCACGTAACACCGATTCTCCGCCAGCTGCATTGGCTGCCCATTAGTCTCCGGATCCAATTCAAGGTGTTGGTCGTTACCTTTAAAGCCCTACATGGCTCAGGGCCAGGTTACCTTCGGGACCGCATCCTGCCGCATACCTCCCTATGACCGGTTAGGTCCCACAGAGTTGGTCTCCTCCAGGTCCCATCGACCAAGCAATGCCGGTTGGCGGGGCCGAGGGGGAGAGCCTTCTCTGTGGGAGCCCCCTCCCTTTGGAACCAACTCCCTCCAGAGATCAGGATTATCCCCACCCTGCTGGCCTTCCGTAAAGCAATAAAAACTTGGCTCTTCCGGCAGGCGGGGTATGAATGAAAGTTTTTTAATTATGCATAGTATTTTAATATGGTTTTTTATAAAATTGTTTTTACTTTTATATGTTTCTATACATGCTGTGAGCCGCCCAGAGTCCCTCGGGAGTTGGGCGGCATAGAAATTTTAATAATAAAATAATAAAATAATATACCTGTTCCAGGCTGTTTGCTAAGGACGCTAGCCAGATGGATGCTGGTAGGCAGATTTTTTTTTTTTATTTTCTTCCCCAAAAACTAAGGTGCGTCTTATACTCTGAAAAATACGGTAATTCCTATTGCCCTCTAACCGAAAGAGTGAGAACAGGTAGCCCCCATCTTACGACCACAGTTGACCCCAAAATTTCTGTTGTGAAGCGAGACATTTGTCAAGGGAGTTTTGCTCCATTTTATCACCTTTCTTGCCACTGTTGGTAAGTGAATCGCTGCAGCTGATTAGTTAGCAACCCGGTTGTTAAATGAATCCGGCTGCCCTTGCCTTTGCTTGTCCCGGGACACTTGCAACCATCATACATACGAAACAGTTGCCAATCGTCTGAATTTTGATCACGTGACCATGGGGAGGCTGGAAAGGTCGTAGCTGTGAAAAACGGTCATAAGTCGCATTTTTCAGTGAGCGTTGTAACTTTCAGTGAAAGTGACTGTTGTAACTTTCAATGGTCACTAAATGAACGGTTGTAAGTCGAGAATCTGTACTCTACTACTTTCATGTATGAAGTCCTTTTGTGTGTGTGAGAGAGAGGGGGGGGCAGGGAGGGAGGAGAGAGGGAGGGAGGAGAGAGAGGGGGGGAGACTCTGATTTGGAAAGCCCACAAGCAGGCTCCCTCCCTCCCTCCCTAGAATTAAGAGTGGGTGACTGTTTCAATAAACCCAAGCAGAGGTCTCAGTAGCATCCAATGCAAACAACTTCGATGTGATAAATAGCAGCCAGTCAGGAAAAAGCCCAAATGTTTATATGAAACTCAAATAGACTCGTCAAGCAGTAAATAAAAGCTTGCAAAACGCCTCCATACCTGACAGAAGCGCAGGGAGTTTAGAGACAGAAAGTGGCAGGCAAACAGACAAAAGCATTCCCCCAAAGGGCTAAAGGGGGCAGGTGGCCCGCGAGTGTAAAGACGAGGGTACAGGAATATCCACGCTCCATCCAGAGGAGTGTGGACTTGGTTTCGGAATGGAAGCGGAAAAAAGCAGCTTTTCCCTCAACAGCACTCAGTTTGGCTTGGAAACCCAAGGAATTCCTGTTTAATGACCTGCGGCATGTGCCAAAGATATGGGGAGGATCCCAAAGGCTGTAGACGGACTAGGGTCCCACACTCAGTTGAACCTTAAGGCTGGGTTAAAAGCTGGCACATCACCACATTCTAGGTATGTCTAGTTTAATGAAAAGAAGGACCAGGGGAGACATGATAGCAGTGTTCCAATATCTCAGGGGTTGCCACAAAAAAGAGGGAGTCAAGCTATTCTCCAAAGCACCTGAGGGCAGGACAAGAAGCAATGGGTGAAAACTAAACAAGGAGAGAAGCAACCTGGAATTAAGAAGAAATTTCCTGACAGTGAGAACAGTTAATCAGTGGAACAGCTTGCCTCCAGAAACTGTGAATTGCCCCACACTGGAAGTTTTTAAGAAGAGATTGGACAACCAAATATCTGAAGTGGTGTAGGGTTCCCTGCCTAAGCAGGGGGTTGGACTAGAAGACCTCCAAGGTCCTTTCCAGCTATTCTATTCTATTCTATTCTATTCTATTCTATTCTATTCTATTCTATTCTATTCTATTCTATTCTATTCCATTCCATTCCATTCCATTCCATTCCATTCCCAATTATTATTCTATTCTATTCCATTCCATTCCATTCCATATTCTATTCTATTCTATTCTATTCTATTCTATTCTATTCTATTCTATTCTATTCTATTCTATTCTATTCTATTCTACTCTACTCTACTCTACTCTATTCCATTCCATTCTATTCCATTCTACTCTATTCATTCTATTCTATTCTATTCTATTCTATTCTATTCTATTCTATTCTATTCTATTCTACTCTACTCTACTCTACTCTATTCCATTCCACTCCACTCCACTCCACTCCATTCCATTCTATTCTATTCTACTCTAGTCATTCTATTCTATTCTATTCTATTCTATTCTATTCTATTCTATTCTATTCTATTCTATTCTATTCTATTCTATTCTATTCTATTCTATTCTACTCTACTCTACTCTATTCTACTCTATTCATTCTATTGTATTCTATTCTACTCTATTCATTCTATTCTATTCTATTCTATTCTATTCTATTCTATTCTATTCTATTCTATTCTACTCTACTCTACTCTACTCTACTCTACTCTACTCTACTCTACTCTACTCTACTCTACTCTACTCTACTCTACTCTACTCTACTCTACTCTACTCTACTCTACTCTACTCTACTCTACTCTACTCCACTCCACTCCATTCCATTCCATTCCCAATTATTATTCTATTCTATTCTATTCTATTCTATTCTATTCTATTCTATTCTATTCTATTCTATTCTATTCTATTCTATTCTATTCCATTCCCAATTATTATTCTATTCTATTCTATTTTATTCTATTCTATTCCCAATTATTATTCTATTCTATTCTATTCTATTCTATTCTATTCTATTCTATTCTATTCTATTCTATTCTATTCTATTCTATTCTATTCTATTCTATTCTATTCCCTTCCATTCTATTCTTTATTCCATTCCATTCCCATTCCATATTCTATTCTATTCTATTCTATTCTATTCTATTCTATTCTATTCTATTCTATTCTATTCTATTCTACTCTATTCATTCTTTTCTTTTCTTTTCTTTTCTTTTCTTTTCTTTTCTTTTCTTTTCTTTTCTTTTCTTTTCTTTTCTTTTCTTTTCTTTTCTTTTCTTTTCTTTTCTTTTCTTTTCTTTTCTTTTCTTTTCTTTTCTTTTCTTTCCTTTCCTTTCCTTTCCTTTCCTTTCCTTTCCTTTCCTTTCTTTTCTTTTCTTTTCTTTTCTTTTCTTTTCTTTTCTTTCCTTTCCTTTCCTTTCCTTTCATTCTATTCTATTCTATTCTATTCTATTCTATTCTATTCTATTCTATTCTATTCTATTCTATTCTATTCATTCCATTCCATTCCATTCCATTCCATTCCATTCTATTAAGAAGATGCAAAATTCAAACCATCTTGTTTTTCCTTTACTATCTGAGATTTTGAGAAGTTCAGGTTTGAGAACATTCAGGCAACTCCCTCAATTGGTCAGTGAAATCAATTCTCAGACTTTTGCTCATGCACCAAACAGTTCGCAGGTGCGGCAACAGGTTAAAAAGTCCTGTCTCTGTTGGTGTCACATTACTGTGATGTTCTGCTCTTGTGGGGTCTACGACAATTCACCACAGCCAACTCGCCACGGCAAACTCACTGCGGCACAACTCACCATATGACAATTTGCTGTGGCCAACTCCACGCGGGACAAGAGTTACACCAATATCAAAGAAATGGTGGAATCGAATCATGAAAGAAAAGATGCAAAAGGAGAGACAGAATGAAATGTGAATGACAACAATTAAAATGTTTTTTAATTCATTCTAAATAATTCAATTGAATTGTTAAATTGTCCCACGATGAGTTGAGGATGATGAGTTGGCCATGGCGAGTTGTCCCATTCCATTACTATGGGTTATTTTATGTTAGCGCCTCTGATTGTGTCAAAGGTGCTTTTTCAAAACTTTTCAGTAACTTTTCAGTAACTTTTATTTTCAAAAGTCCGGTTCCCTTTTGAAAAAGCACCTTTGGGACAACCATGACCTGGATGACTGAGAATCTCCATAGATACCTTTGACTGCAGTGAATAATTCGGAGAGATCCATCATTCACAAATCCCACTGCTGGATTCTCTCAGTTGGAGCAAGCTAATCGGCCCCCTCTTTGTTTAAAGTAAGGAAAGACAAACTCAACATTTCCTGATCTATCACTCAAGGTGCAGGACACAGTTAACTTTCTATTCTCAGGACTGCAGGCGAAGGGGTCAAACACAACCCCAGGCAAGAGTTAGCTTGGCTGGTGAATTCCTGACCCCTCTGGCTGCTTCACAAGACCCTGGCCTGTTGTGACCCTCACCTGATGTGACCTCCACATCACAAGACCTACTGACCACACTCTCAGGATTCCAAGTAACTGTTGTGGTCCACCAGTGGCCTGCAGAGCTGGCAGCAGAGTCGGACAGCGAGGTGGCTGGGGAGGAACATGGGCCAGGCCTGGAGTCTGGAGAAGGCTCTGTGTCAGAGGCAGGGATGGGGCCTGAGCCACCTAGGAGTTCTGTGCTGACTCCAGAGCCTCCAGAGGCTGACATGAGCAAGGCAGAGGAATAGGGGGAGCCTGTTCCCAATGTGCACATGCGCAGAGCTGCCAGAAGGCAAGAACAGTTGAGGAAGAAAAGGACTACTCGGGAGTAAGGCTTGGAGATGATTGGCCCCTAACATAGGACATAAAAGAGGGGCAAAAGGATGTGCTCATTGCAGGAAGCAACTTGATTCAATTCTGGTCGGTGTAACTCAGAAGCTCCGTTCTGACTCTGTGTTCTGTTTGGCCTTGCAAAGCTCCTTGCCAATTAGGTCTTTGGCAGTGTGTCAAGAGAGATAAAGGTTGGTGCTTATCAGCCTTCTTCCAAAAGACTGTGGAAGACTTCTGTCGGACTAATTAACATTGTTCGGGACTTATTACGGCTGTGAATGAACAGAATTCACAGCCGCTGAAATAAAAAGAGGTTTTTGGGGACTATGTTTGTGTTTTATGATTTACCAGGAAGCCTAGGTCAGAACAGTAACACCCCCAACCAAGTAAGACTCCGAGGCAGGCAGTTCCTCAAAAATCAATTTTAGTAGAGGTGTCATATTGGGATATGGGAAAACCAGAATAACTCTGTTATTCTGCCCCTTTCTATTCCTATGGCTTCAACTATGTGGTTAGTCAACACCTTGACACTACAGAACAGCAGAGAACACAGAATCCTGATCCACTCCTGAAGACATACTGTTCTCATCCTCATTTGAGCTTCAATTAGTGCAGAGGTCAGCAACCTTAAACACTCAAAGAGCCACAAAGGTCCTAACCGGAAGCCCCCCCCCCCCTCCGTTCAATTCTGGAGCCAACCAAAAGTCCGGTTCCCCCACCATAGAGTCTCCTCCTAGCGTGGCATCCTTTTTCCTTGTTGGGATAAGAATTACTCTTATCAGAGGCGAAATGAATCTTTTCCTGGAACTCTGACATTGTCAAAATAAACCGCATTATAATTCTAATGTATAAGATATTTATTTTGATACAAAAATAGTTAATTACATTTTGGCTATATAAAAGAGATGTTGCTTCGTCAGAAGCAGAGAACAAAAGGAAAGGAATCAAAAGAAAGGAATGTACACATGCGTACTAGGAACATATTAATCACGTGCTCAGGAATGAACCATTATATTTGATAGGGATGCATCTCCCTGCATATACATGTAACAGGCAACATAAAATCACTGCGTGACATTCCTCTACCAGTCCTAACTGAAAGCCCTATCAATTGTGGAGCTGACCAGAAAACCCTCCCCTTGCCATAGAGTCTCCTCCTGGCACACCCTGCTCCCCACCCCAACCGGAAGCTCCTCTCAAAATTGTGGTGCTGACCGGCGACAGGGAGCCGCAGCAGAGGGATGAAAGAGCCACATGCAGCTCCAGAGCCACAGGTTGCTGACCCCTGTATTAGTGCAATGACATGTTCTTTTGGAATGAGACGTTCTTTTGGAATGGGCTGCCGTGGAGAGAAGACCGAAGAATGCGACCGAGGTAGGAGGGGCATCTCGCGCTGGGGTTTGGCAGGGTGGGAGGGCGTCCCTTCAAAATGCTTCAAACTCCTTCGAAGCATTTTAAAGGGATCCATTTTGCCTGCCATGAAGGAAACCAATGCTTGCCTCCTTTTCTTCAGGGAACATTGGTTTCCTTCATGGCAGGCAAAATGGATCCCTTTAAAATGCTTCGAAGGACTTTGAAGCATTTTGAAGGGACGCCCTCCCGCCCTGCCAAACCCCAGCGTGAGAGGCCCCTCCTTCCTCCGTCGCGTTCTTCGGTCTTCTCTCCATGGCAGTTCGTTCCAAAAGAACGCCTCGCGAGGCTTTCAAAGTTCTCGCACTCGCGAGGCTTTCTTTTAGAACGGGCTGCCGTGGAGAGAAGACCGAAGAACGTGACGGAGGTCCCGGGACAAGTCCCAGGTAGGATGCCTGCCCCGCCCCACCCCACCCCACCCCACCTCGCCAAGAGAGACGCACCACTTACTGGAGTTTTGCAGCTCCGTGGTCTCTCGGCTTGTCTGTTTGCAAGTTTTTTCCCCTAAAGAGACTAGCCGAGAGACCACGGAGCTGGCAAACTCCAGTAAGTGGTGCGTCTCGTGCCCCGCCCCACCTGCACCCCAAAAATTATAAGCCACCCCGAAAATAAGGCCAGGGGCATTTTTGGGGGGTCAAAAAATATAAGCCCCTGTCTTATTTTCGGGGAAACACGGTACCTCACAGGGTTGATTGTTGTGGGGAAAATAGGGGGAGGAATTTGTGTTGGTTATAGTCGCTGACTTCAGTTGTTTGTAAAAATAATAAAGATGGGATACAACTTAATAAATGAATACATGGATGAAAAATATAGCCTTCCTCGAGTTCCCCTGTGTGATAGGAAAGGGAAAGGGCTTATAAATTAAGCTTGGTAACTTGAAACAATCTTGTACAGCTTATCTGTTTCAAAACAAACAAAAACCAATAACTTTTGCTTGAACAGATATTCATATTTCTGCTTGGTTTCTAGGTACTTCTGCAGAATTAAATAGGGAACATAGAAATATAACAGCAAATGTTTGTACAAACACTATCAATTCTCGGTCAATTTGAGGAGAGTATGCTTCCAAATTTTATTTCAAAGAAAAAGAGAATATGGGTGAAATTTATATTCACAGAGGAGCTGCTCTCCTGCTTATTTAATAACCAGGTGAGTGAGTGAAATGTGAATATCCTGCCTACAGATTTTGCTACAGCTTCCCAACCTTCAATTCAAGAAGAGACTAGACAGTCACTTATCTGAAATGGTATAGGTCCGTGGTGGTGAACCTATGGCACGCGTGCCACAGGTGGCACATGGAGCCATAGCAGACGGCACGCGAGCGTTGACCACCAGCAAACCGGAAGTGCGGAAAAACGCACTTCCGGTTTGCCGGTGAGCTGTTTTTTGCACTCCGGAGGGTTCAGGGAAGCTCCCTGAAGCTCCGAAATGCAAAAAACTACAAAACGGACAAAACGGAAGTGCATTTTTCCGCACTTCCGGTTTGTCCGTTTTGTAGTTTTTTGCATTCCGGGGCTTCAGGGAGCTTCCCTGAACCCTCCGGAGTGCAAAAAACAGCTCACCGGCAAACCGGAAGTGCGTTTTTCCGCACTTCCGGTTTGCCCGTTTCGTCCCCCCAGGCTCCGGTAAGGCCTTTGCGTGGGGGTGAGGGGGGGGTGCGCATGCGCAGGGGGCAGCATGGGGGGGTGTTGTGCGCATGCGTGGGGGGGAGGGAATGGGTGTGGGTACACGAGCGCGCGCTAGCGTGCGCACCCCCCCCTTTTTGGCACACGAACCTAAAAAGGTTCGCCACCACTGGTATAGGTTCTCCTGCTTGGGCAGGGGGCTGGACTAGAAGACCTCCAAGGTCCCTTCCAGCTCATTCTAGTCTAGTCTAATTCAATTCCAAGGGAAAAGATCAGGAAGAAAGTCTTCTCAGGACCCTGTTCAGATTCTGAAGCCAGGAAAGGGGTAACTGGAAATCCTCTCTCCAGCCGTCTGCAACCTCCCTGGCTTCTCACCCTTCCTTCAATCTCAAGGGAAGATTTCAGAAGAAAATTCTTCTAGGGCAGGGGTCTCCAACCTTGGCAACTTTAAGCCTGGCAGACTTCAACTCCCTCAATTCTGGGAGTTGAAGTCCGCCAGGCTTAAAGTTGCCAAGGTTGGAGACCCATGCTCTAGGGGACAGTTTTGGACATTATGATTGAAGATTTTCCTCTTCCTCCTGTTCTGACCTAGGCTTCCTGATAAATCATAAAACACAAACATAGTCCCAAAAAACCTATTTTTATTTCAGCGGCTGTGAATTCTGTTCATTCACAGCCATAATAAGTCCAACAGAAGTCTTCCACAGTCTTTCGGAAGAAGGCTGATAAACACCCACCATTATCTCTCTTGACACACTGCCAAAGACCTAATTGGCAAGGAGCTTTGTAAGGCCAAACAGAACACAGAGTCAGAACGGAGCTGCTGAGTTACTGAGTCTTGGTAGACAGCCAACTAAATATGAGCCAGCAGTGTGCAGCAGCAGCAGCCAAAAATGCCAACGCAGTCCTGAGCTGCATAAACAGAGGGATACAATCAAGGACCAGAGAGGTACTAGTACCACTCTATAAAGCCTTGGTCAGACCACACCTAGAGTACTGCATCCAGTTTTGGTCACCACACTACAAAAAAGACATTGAAACCCTAGAGAAAGTGCAGAAGAGAGCAACCAGGATGATAAAGGGTCTGGAAAATAAAACATACAAAGAGCGGTTGCAGGAACTGAGCTTGGCCAGTCTGGCGAAGAGAAGGACCAGGGGTGACATGATAGCAGTGTTCCAATACTTGAGGGGCTGCCACAGAGAGGAGGGGGTCAGGCTGTTCTCTATGGCACCAGAAAGCCAAACAAGGAATAATGGATGGAAGCTGACCAAGGAGAGATTCAACCTGGAAGTGAGGAGAAACTTTCTGACGGTGAGAGCGATCAACCAGTGGAACAACTTGCCAGCAGAGGTCGTGAGAGCCCCAACACTTGCGACCTTCAAGGAGAGACTGGGCTGCCATCTGTCTCAAATGGTGTAGGAACTCCTGCTTGAGCAGGGGGTTGGACCTACAAGGTCCCTTCCAACTCTGTTAACGTGAATCTATCTAAGATGATCAAAGGCCTGGATTTAAATCTAAATCTATAGTAACTTAGTAGTATAGTTGGTGGCCTGGGTCGCTGCCTGCCACGCCCCCTATCTGGTTCTCTTGGCCGCGCCATAGGCACCGCCATCTTGTTTTTTCCTTCTGCGCATGCGCAGCTTTTTTTATAGTACTGCTCATGCGCAGAGGGTCATTTCTGGGAAGTGATGCACACGCAAAACATGCACTTCCGTCGTGATGCGAACCGGTGGGGAAGGTAAGTAGAACCCACCCCTGATCAGGACTTCTCCAAGGGGTTCATGACACCTAATTCTACACCTTTCCATCTTAAGCACAGGGAACCTTGCAAGTACAAAACTCACCTGTAAAACTGCATCCCTTTGTCTTTGGGCCATTATGCAAACACCTACATGTGTGAACAGAACAGAACCTCTGCCTTCAACAGAAACTTTGGCCTACCGAAATCATACAAGCCTTCCACCGGGCAGCCATTCCCTTAACACACTCCAGTCTCCACCCAAGCAGCATTCAGGAGCAAGGACCTTAAGTCAGCTGCTAACATATGCAAAATCATTTTTTTTTTTGTATATGGAATGCATATCCAAAAAATTTTTATCTGACACATCTTACAATTATAATGCAAACTATAAAAGTTAAGAATAAAAACTAAAACCAAGACAAATTTAAAATCTGCATCATTAACACTTGGTAAAAGCTTGGTAAAAGAGATGAGTTTTCCATCTTTTTCTAAGTACAGTACTGAGAGAACTGGAGACAATGACATCGCTTTGGGGGGAGCATTCCAAAATCTGAGTGCGACACACGAGAAGACTGTCTCCTGTTTTCCAGACAGAGGGTCTTCTTCCAAAGGGTTACGGAAGCTTTCCATGGTGGCTACCAACAAATCCCCTACTAGACTCTCCAACCAGGACTGTTAACTTTTCCGTTTGATTGCTGGAATACTCCCCAACCTTATGAGCCAGCAGTGTGTGGCAGCAGCCAAAAAAGCCAATGCAATCCTAAATTGCATTAACAGAGAGATACAATCAAGATAAAGTGAGGTACTAGTACTACTCTATAAAGCCTTAGTAAGACCACACCTGGTATCCTGCATTCAGTTTTGGTCACCACACAATAAAAAAGATGTTGAGACTCTAGAAAAAGTGCAGAGAAGAGCAACCAAGATGATGAGGGGACTGGAGGCTAAAACATATGAAGAACGGTTGCAGGAACTGGGCATGGCTACTCTAGTGAAGAGAAGGACAAGGGGAGACATGATAGCAGTATTTGAGGGGCTGCCACAGAGAGGAAGGGGTCAAGCTATTTTCCAAAGCACCTGAAGGCCATACAAAGAATAACAGATGGAATACTGATCAAGGAGAGATTCAACCTAGAAATAAGGAGAAATTTTCTAACAGTGAGAACAATCAACCAATGGAACTGTCAAGGTTCCAAATAGTAGTCAAGCAGAAATCAGAGTCCAAGGCAAAAAGTTCACCAAAGTTCCAATTTAATGCAGACACCATGTTGGCAGCGCATGGGGAAACCCAAATCTACTTTTCTCCCAAGTTCCCCCTCGATAGGAAGCGGGCACTCCTTTTCCCCCCCACCCCAATCAGGGTCACGTTCCCCACTCATCTTCTGCCAGCGTGGCAACGTCTCCTCCCAGCTTCTTGCAGGTGCTGGACAAAAGATGACCTTGGAGAAGTAACGAAGAATGTGATATCTCTAACTTCTCACTCTCACTTATTCCCCCTCCCTATTCCATAGTCTTCTATGCAGAATGGTGACAAACGATGCTTTGTCAGGAACAGCTTCAGAAATTGTGGGAGCTTCATCACTGGAGGCTTTCAAGAAGAGATTGGACTGCCATTTGTCAGAAATGATGTAGGGCCTCCTGCTTGGGTGGGGGGGTTGGACAAGATGAGCTACAAGGTCCCTTCTGTTAATCTGTTAATCCCACCACCTTCCTTCCCAAAAGTGTCAAAAGAGGAGATTGGCTGTGGAAGATACATTTTATTCATTAATGTGATGGAAATGAAGAAAAAAAAATCAGGTCCAGAGGAATGCAAAAGAGTACACTCAATTAAGTCAGTTCCTTTCTTCCGCTTCTTCTGCAACACAGCAGAAATTCCACATTTGCATTGTATCTGCAGCCTCTTACAATGGAGATTGGCTAATCGTTCCTACTCTCCTCTTAAAAGGGTCAAAGCCCAAGTTTTCTCCTTAAGATGTGCTCTTGGGTTTAATCCCCGCCTTAAGAATTTCCTAGAGAGATTAGTTAGAGGGCTGTAATGACGATGTTAGGCAGGGTTTCCTGATTCAGAGGCAAACAGAGACTGGATAATTATCTTTTTAATGGGTTGAAGAGGAGATGCTACAATGCTAATGATTTGCTTAATGGCTAAAGGTTTATTGTGATGAGGACCATGCAGATGTTTATGGAGCTGCAGAATACGCACGGGTGCCTTAGAGGATATGAGGAAGAAATATAAAAGGTGACACACGGACACCTCACATTGAATATTGATTTCGATTTCACGAATACAGTGAAATGCACAAACAAAAAGGGCATTGACCAATGGAAAATTGTGCAGTTGTGGAACTTAATCTCCAAAGGAACTGGATATGTTTAGCTCTGAGAAAATATGACCAGGTTTAGGACAAACTTCAGTAAGTACTTTATGTATTGTCACACATACAATCATAACTGTTCTCTATCATCCCAGTTTACCAGATGTAGAATAATGGACTTTGAGGTACGAGAAAGTGATTCTGGTTGAATATTAAGAAAAACTTCCCAATAGCTTTGACAATGATTGGTAAAAGGGAATGAGTTCCACCAAACGTGATCGAGCAGACGGAGGGGACAACTCGCCACAGCCAACTCGCCACCGGACAATTCGCCATGGGACAACTCACTACAGGACAATTTAACAATTCAATTTAATTACATAAATAAAAAATATTTTAATTTTTGCCAGTCACATTTCATTCTGTCCCTCCTTTTTCATCCTTTCTTTAATGATTCTATTCCACCATTTCTTTGATATTACTGTAACTCTTGTCCTGCAGTGAGTTGGCCGTAGTGAGCTGTCCTGCGGCAAGTTGGCCATGGTGAGTTGGCCATGGCAAGTTGGCCATGGTGATGTGGCCATGGCGAATTGGCCATGGCAAGTTGGCCATGGCGAGTTGGCCATGGTGAGTTGGCCATGGCGAGTTGGCCATGGTGAGTTGGCCATGGTGAGTTGGCCATGGTGATGTGGCCATGGCGAATTGGCCATGGCGAGTTGGCCATGGCGAGTTGGCCATGGTGAGTTGTCCTGCGGCAAATTTGCCATGGTGAGTTGGCCATGGTGAGTTGGCCATGGTGAGTTGGCCATGGCGAATTGTCATTAAAACCCGAGCAGAGGCTGAATAAAAGCTTTCCAGGAATGGTTGAGATTTGACTGAATAGAGAATTGGATTAAATGACATTTATGGCCCTTCACACTCTAGGATTCCACACTTTTCCACTTAAGATGCCACCTGCTCCCCTTTCCATCTTTACAATCCAGCTAAACTGGCAACTGAACTTTACTTTAATCCCCATGATTAAAGGAAAGCATCAAGACATTTTGCTGCCTGAGGTAGAAAAACATAATGGTGCAATTTTATTCTCTGGCACGATACTGCTACTTTCCAGGATCAGTCATTTGAAAGAACCGGCTGCCTGCTTTTAGGGACATCTGAGTGCCTCCACTAGGTCAGGAGGCTCCTTTTGGGGTGTTAGCTGACATTGTGGGCCACACAGTGTTCTTCCACCAAAAGGGCAGGACAGGCAAAAACTTGGGATTCTCAACTTTGGCAACTTTAAGATACATGGACTTCAACTATCAGAATTTATGAGGGAATTGTGGGAGTTGAAGTCCCCATATTTGCCAAGATCGAGACACACAGATTCACACCATCTGAAGTAATAATTTCCTCTGTTTAATGACTGGGCCAACCAGTAGTGGGTTCTAAAACCCATTGCTACCAGTTCGCAGAACCGGGCCGAACCGGGAGCAACCCACCACTGGGGCCAATTCTGTGGTATCCTGAAATGGAGCTTAGTGATGTAGCATGAGGCTTTATAGTCTGCAATATCTACATTTTTGGTAAACTCATTCAATGAATCCAAGCTCTGCAAGCTAAATAGGAAACCTTCATTTTGCTTGCAAATAATAATAAAGATTCTAAGTACCAGCAAGAATGAGTCCTTACATTTAAAGAGCATCTGTCATTTCAGATCCATCAAGGCAGCGCCTGTTAGCCGGCATCCACTCACCAGCTGCCCGCCACGTCCCTCACCTTGTTGTGTCACTGCCGCATCACCAGCTGTCCCGTTAAATGGGACTGTGGGTGAGTCAACAGCGGGTCAGAGGAGGAGCCGATGTGGGACAGAGATTACAGTTACACTTTAAAAATTATGATTGAAATCGAGTTGATTTAAATCAAGCCTTTTTACTAGTGATTTAAATCATGATTTAAATCGAGTTGATTTAAATCAAATCCACCCTGTATCCTGCCTTCATAAGGATCCCCGTCAATCACCAAATGATATGCAAGGAGGTATGTTCTGAAAGGTTTAAATTGGATAAAAAAGTTTTTATAGATGAAAGAACTACCCTGTTTCCCCCAAAATAAGACATCCCCTGATAATAAACCCAATCGGGCTTTTGAGTGCATGGCAATAAGGCCAAGCGCTTATTTCAGGGTTCAAAAAAAATATAAGAAAGGGTCTTATTTTCGGGGAAACACAGTACTTTTGCAAAAGATTTATGTACCAATGATGAACATCTCATTGCTAAGGTTTACATATTATTTGCAATGAATTGAAAAGGTGAATATATGTTAAAGATTATACGATTAAATGGGGGGAGGGAGATCAATATAATATTATGCTTGACCAATGGGAAAATGTTGACAAATATATTGAAATTTACATTGAATTATTATTCTAAAAAATTACAAAATGATATTTCCAGGTATTTAATGCCTGAAAAATAGTCAAAGATGTATCCTGGAAATGGGTATCTTTTATCATTTATGGTGCACCTATAAAACTGCTAAGTAAAAGAGGTTTGCTGATCCAGAACTTTCTTAAAACTGATGAAACCATAATTTTTCTTTTAGGTTTGATGGATAAACAGACTTGAAAAAAAAGGTAATAAAATCCTTGATTGTATAAACAGAGGCATAGAATCAAAATCACGTGAAGTATTAGTACCGCTCAGGGGCGTGTTGCTTGTTCTTCACGCTACCGGTGCACTGTGCGTGCATCGCCATGTTTTGGTACGCACGCCCCTCCCTCAAATGATTGTTTCCTGCGCATGCGGAAGCAAAATCTCGTGAGGGGAAACGCGTATGCACGCGATTTCGGTGCTTTTTTTGCTTCTGTGCATGCGCAGAAGCAAAAAAATGCCAAAATCTTGCATTCACGTGCGTCCCTCGCAAGATTTTACTTTTGCGCATGCGCAGGAAGCAAAATCAGCCCAAAAATTCCCCAAAAAAAGATGGTGCCGCATGACAGACCAGTGAAGACGGCACAGGAGCTGTCGCGCGCAAATAGCGCCATCTGCTGGCCGCTACCGGTGCGGTAGAGTCGACCGCACCGGTAGGAACCGACCACTGGTACCGCTTTATAAAGCCTTAGTAAGACCACACCTGCAATATGGCATCCGGTTTTGTTCACCAAATTACAAGATGTTGAGACTTTGGGAAAAGTGTAAAGAAGAGCTACTAAGATGATTAAAGGCCTGGAGACAAAAACAGATGAAGGAATTGGGTATGGCTAGTCTAGAGAAAAGATGAATTAGGGGAGACATGATAGCAGTCTTGCAATATATGAGGGGCTGCCACGAAGAAGAGGGAGTCAAATTATTCTCCAAAGCACCAGAGGGCAGGACAAAAAACAATGGATGGAAACTAATTAAGGAGCGAAGCAACCTAGAACTAAGGAGAAACTTCCTAACAGTGAGGACAATTAACCAGTGGAACAGCTGGCCTCCAGAAATCGTGGGCGCTCCATCACTGGAGGTTTTTAAGAAAAGATTGAACAATCACTTGTCTGAAATAGTATAGGGCCGTGATGGCAAACCTGTGGCACACGTGCCATAGGTGGCACGCAAAGCCATATCTGAAGGCACGCGAGGCATTGCCCTATGTCAGCTCCAGCATGCATGTGCGCACTGACCAGCTGATTTTCAGACTTCCGGAGGGCGGGGTAGGGGCCGTTGTCGCTCTCCCCAGGAAAGCCTCCGGAGCCTGTGGATGGCGAAAAACGGACCCAACAGGCCTACTGGAAGTTCGGAAATGAACTTCCAGTTGGGCCGTTTTTCATCCTCCCCAGGCTTCAGGAAAGCATGCGCGGTGGGGGTGTGTGCAGCGGTGGGGGTTGTGTGCACATGCGCGGGGGGAGGGCATTGCATTATGGGTGTGGGCACGCATGTGCACACTATCTCGGGAGTGCGCGCCCTTTTGGCACCTGAGCAAAAAAAGATTCGCCATCACTGGTCTAGGGTCTCCTGCTTGAGCAGGGGGTTGGACTAAAAGACCCCCAAAGGTTCCTTCCAGCTCTGATTGATTGAAAGAAAGTATGGGATTTCTTATACTGTATATGACATGTTCTGCAAGGTATCCTATATGCACAAAAGTGGAAGGACGTGTGAATTCTCACAATGGAAGAATGGATTGTGGAGTTAATGGAACTGATTGAAATGGCAAATTTGACTGCTTTGATTAAGATCACAATTCGACTGCTTTTCTTTCAAAAAGGAGGCTACCCTTGAATTTTCCGCTTGATTAAGATAAAAAGAAAACTTTGACTTTGGGATTTGATAACTAGATATGTTCTGATTATAGAAAAACTGTTTATTGTTGCAATTTAAAAGATATACATTTTATTTTACGTCATTTTATGTTTTTATACATTGGATATTATGTGTATTCCTGGAGTTGCTAGTATGATTCATTTATGGGTTACTTGTTTTATTTAGATTAAGAAATCATGATATTATACATTGTTATTGTTTTACTGTTTGATATATCTATCAATATATATAATGTTTTAGTCTTGTATTTGTCTTTGGTTAAACTAAAATAAGTGTATCCTTATAATTTTATCCCTATTGAAGAGAGTTGGAAGTACCTCAGGCTATCCCAGGGTATGCTGTTGTCAAGAAGATAACATTTGATTGTGTGTCAAAAATATGGTTTTAATGACCATTTTATTTATAAACAGTCACTAAACAAGATATCTGTTGAAAGAGGAGTGGCTGTAGTAGGAGACAATAAACAGCATGACTCCATACCTTTCCATTGAGAATCTCAGGTGTTCCAAACAAGAATGGAAGCATTCAAACAACTTGGACAACTTTGTATTATAGCCTTAATCGATGTAGGAGAAGGACTGTCAGAACCTGGGAGCGGGGTTAAAAGAGCAATCAGCCTAGAATCCTTACATAGCCACAAGCGAACCAAGTCACAACCTCCCTTTAATTTTGTTGACTGTTATCGGACTCCAAGCAGGTGCTAATGCTTAGCTGAGAATATCTTTATTCATTTTTCAAACTTTAAAAATCACAATAAATCTTTAAGCAATTCTACATCTTATTATTTACATTGATTTCATATTAATACAATACAATATTTACAATATTGACAATATTCTACATCCTTGTTTCGTTTTCCCTTTTTTGTTTTCTATCGTCAATCCATTGATACCAATTTTCCCATACATCATAATAGTCTGAGTCTTTTTGTCCTAATTCTATAGTTAATTTGTCCATTTCTGCGCAATCATAGATTTTCTTAATTGTTAAACTTTCAGTGGCTGAGTTAGGGTTCTTCCAACACTGTGCATACGCAAGTCTTGCAGCTGTTGTAATATGTAAAGTCAGGTATTTAATGTTTTTACTGTATTGGTTTTTAATTATTCCAAGTAATAAGAGTTCCGGGATAAATTCTATTGTTAATCCTGTTATTTCTTGTAACCAGTTATGTATTTTTGTCCAGTACTTCCTCACTTCAGGACATAACCACCACATGTGAAAGAAGGTGCCCTGTTCTTTTTTACACTTCCAACAACTCAAATTTAAATTAGGGTATATTTTTGCTAATCTTGCTGGGGCCAAATACCAATGGTAAAACATTTTATAATGATTTTCTTTGTTAGATGCTGATTTTGTTAATTTATAATTTCTATTCCAAATTTGTTCCCAGTCAGTCAAGTGTATATTATGTCCTATGTTTTTAGCCCATGCCATCATAGATCCTTTAACTATGTCTTCTGCTCTTTCAAATTGTAATAGATAATTATAGACTTTAGAAATAATTTTATCATCTGGACCCGTCAAAAGTTTGTCTAATTGTTTAGTTTCTGTCTCAATTCCAATTTCTTCGTTGTCTTTTTTGTATCGGGATTGAATTTGAAGGTAAGGCCACCAATCAATAGTTATGCCCTGTTTTTCCAATTCTTCCCTACTTTTTAGTTTCCCTGTTCTATCCAAAGTATCTTTATATTTGATCATTTTGCTTATGTCAATCGTATTTGGATATATAATCGCTTCCATAGTGGATAGCCAATTTGGAATTTTCATATAATGTCTTTTCTTTACTTCCTGCCAAATTTTGATCAATGAGTCTCTAATTACATGTCTATGAAAGTATTTTTGCAGTTTATTATCTTTATCCCATAGGAATGCATGCCATCCCTTATGTAGATCGTGGCCTTCTAATGTCAAAATCCATCTATTGTTTAAGTTAACCCAGTCTCTTATCCAAATTAACAGTATTGCCTTGTAATATAGTCTCCAGTCAGGGAGCCCAAAGCCACCTCTACTTCTGCTATCTTGTAGATCAATTATTTTAATTCTTGGTTTCTTGCCTTGCCATACAAATTTTGAAGTAATCTTATTCAAATCAATTTTAAAAATGTCTAATTTTATAGGTATGGTTTGGAAAAGATATAATAATTTAGGTAAGATATTCATTTTTATAATCGCTATCGATCTAGTATGGATAATTGTAATTTCTCCCACCTTTCAAAGTCAATTTTTATTTGTTGTACTAACTTCATATAATTATTTTCTTTTATTGAAGAACATCTATTTGTCAAATTAATGCCTAAATATTTAATTTTATTTACAATTTGTAATCCCAATTCTCCTAATTTTTTTTCTTGGTTCAGTGTCATATTTTTGGTTAATAATTTAGTTTTTTGTTTGTTTATCTTGAGACTCGCCACTTTACCAAATTTTTCTATTTCTTTAACTAATATTGGTCCTGTCTCTTGTGGGTCAGCTGAGAATATTCTTGTGCATAGGCATGATTGGCAAGTAAATCAGCTCAACTGGATCTTCATGTGTGGACACGATCGTTCCTGGAGAATCTAGTGAAAGCCGTGCTTGAGACATTCTCTGAAAACCCTCCTCTCCCTCTCATGTCTCTTTAAAAGCAAATTCTCTGCTGTCAAAGAGAATGAAAAATGGCAC
Source organism: Diadophis punctatus similis (assembly GCA_023053685.1). Lineage (NCBI taxonomy): Eukaryota > Metazoa > Chordata > Lepidosauria > Squamata > Dipsadidae > Diadophis > Diadophis punctatus. The sequence goes on from JALIGW010000048.1 coordinate 638,425, forward strand.
AGTGGAGAAAATGTAGGTCTTTTCCACAGCATTAACATTTGCTAAATTGATTTTACAAATCTACGTCTTCCATTTCCACCTGCCTTATTGTATAGAATATAGCATGCATTCCTATTCTGTTAACACGTGATCTTCAAATGGGGCACCAGCCACACAACCTTTGACCCTCAGCTCCACCTTATGGATGGTCCTATTCTGACCCAGCTCCCCAAACACGACAAACCCTCTGAAGTAAACTCAAAGATTTCTTTAATTAGGAGTCCTGACAGTCCCGGCAAAAAGTTTCTCTCTCACCGCAGGCTAACAAATCCGTCTAGCCAGAGACTGGCCCATAGATTTCCACTGCTCTCCTCTCCTCTGCCTTCTGCACATCTGCGTGTCAGGCACTGGACCCAGCTGTTCCTCCTCTTCCTCATCAGCCACCTCCAGACCTGAGGGCTGTTGACTCTCCATCTGAAGGCTGATGGCCAAGGCTCCACCTCTCCCTCTCCCTCCCTCTCCCTCTCCCTCTCCCTCTCCCTCTCCCTCTCTCTCTCTCTCTCTCTCTCTGCCAGCTCCATTTCCTCTTCCCCCTCGGAGCTCTCAGGTTGCCTTGATGCTGACTCTGACTCCCACGCCTCCTTCTCCTCCTCTGATTTGGCTGCTGGAGGGGCCAGCGGCCAACAGGCCACAACATGTCCTTGAGCAATTGGGACCTTTGTGTTACAGGAAAGGTAAATCTTCATATCGAGAATAGTCATTAGAATAGGAAGCCAAGAAACTGCGTGCTGGGGCCAAATTCCAAGATGTTGTTGTGTCTTCCCAAAGCCCACCCTTTTGCTATTCGGTTCTGCATGGCAAGCCACTTTCCAAACTTTAGGGAAGCAAGGAAGTGAAGCACATGGGATGTAGTTCACTTCACACCATTGCTGTGCTCCTCACTGCAGTTTCCCCTCAATACAGGTATCGTCGTCTTACAACAGTTCGCTTAGTTCAAATTTACAATGGCCTTGAAAAAAGTGACTTATGGCCATTTTTCACACTTATGACCATTGCAGCATCCCCATGGTTACATGATTTACATTTGGATGCTTGACAACTGAGTCAAGTGACTCATGTCCCAGGGTGATGTGATCCCCTTTTGCGACCTTCTAACAAGCAAATGTGGTTTTATATTCTGTAAGCTGCCTTGAGTTGCCATGGGCGAATAGGCAGCCATATAAATTCAATAAATAAATAAATAAAAATAGTAAATAAAGTCAACAGGGAGTCCAGATTCACTGAACAATCGTGTTACTAGTTTAACAACTGCAGTGATTCACTTAACAAACGTGGCAAGAAAAGTCATAAAATGGGAGAAAACTCACTTAACAAATGTCTCACTTAATGACAGAAATGTTGGGCTCAACTGTGGTCATAAATTGAGGACTACCTGTACCCAATTTAGCAGAAACAGCCCCTCTCAAGCTCAGTGGACCCATAGGATTACTTTCAAATTGGTTTAGCAATTAAAAAAAGTCATATTGGGTATGATATTGGGCCAAAGAGATTTCAGGTAGAGGGGACCTGTCAATCTTAGCTCCACGGGTTTGGAAAAACAGGGCATTGATTCTTCCTGCTTCTGCTGGGAGCCACAATCTCATCTGGATTGCATGTTTGAAGTGGAGGGTAAGCTTTGCACCCAACTGAATCCACCTTTTCCATATATGCCATTGAGAAAGTAAGACATATAAATATCTTACGTTCTATACAGTTTTTTCTACAACTTGGAGGAAAAGAACAATACAGGTTTTTTTTAAATGTGAACGAATCTAACCAATACCATGATTGTAGCCATCCTTCCAAATATAGCTTCAGCACTGTTATTTGGACAGGCAAGGGATGGGAAAAGGTATGAAAAGGAAAGAGAAGGCATGAAAAAAGGGAAAGAAGGAAGAAGAGAAAGGGAAAAAAGTGAAATAGTACAAAAGAAAGAAAAAAGACAAGGAAAAAGAGAGAAAGAGGAAAGAAGAAAAAGTGGAAGAGCTGTATTCTAGAGCTGAAAAATACAGTACTTATAAATTTTCAAACAAACTTTAATTCAACAACAGGTCCTTCCCTGTTTCTAGTGGCCATAGTTTGAATGTGAAATTTTCAAATTTCAACACTGATTTCGGGATTATTTTTGAACAGAAATATTACAGCACTGTGAAATTTTGTGAAACTTTGTGCTGGAGGACTGATGAGTTTGCAGAAAACAAGATGAAAGCCAATGTCATCTGCAAGAGAAAGGAGGAAGATGCAGGAGGAGGACTCCAGGAAAGATCTTTCAATAGACAAGAGTAAGCATTTGCATGGGCTTACTACAATTTATAGAGCCACCTGTCAACTCGCAAAGCATCCCTGGCCTGCTCTCAAGTTGCCATAGGCAGGAGGGGGAAAAACTGATGGAGCAGCATGGCAGCCACAACCAGAAGCACATTCCACGCATACCTTTTTCAAGGCTATATCCCAGGTTACCGGCAACAGTCGGAGGGGCCTGATCTCTACAGCCCGTGAAAGTGATCCGTTGGAGAATGTGATTTATGATACATCCTGGGAGGAGGGGGGAAACAGGATCATAATTGGGCCATAAATTACGTGGGGCAGAGCTGGCTTCACTTGGGTACCTGCCGACATGTTGCTCCTAATAAACAACTGGATTTCTTTTGAAACTTGGCTCAAGACTCAAGATTTAATTTGGGCATCCATCAGAACCCTGACACCACTCTGGATTTGTTCAAGAAAATTGTGCCAGACTAAGCTTTTTGCTTCTTGGATAGATTAGTAGATTAGGGGAATGCTGTAGATACAGTTTACCAAGGTGATATATTATGGGTAATGTCCATTAGATAAATTCACATTGGTTGAATAACAGTGCCACAAAATTATTCATTAACGCCCCCCACCGCCATTCATAGAGGAAAATATTGTGTTGAGTGTCGCAGAGATATGTTCTAGATTTTGAGCTATTCAACCTTTTTATCAATGACCTGATAAAAGTCATGAATGTTAACAGAGGGATACAATCAAGATCAAGGGAGGTACTAATACCATTCCATAAAGCCATAATAAGACCACACCTATAGTACTGCATCCAGTTTTAGTCACCACACTATAAAAAAGATGTTGAGACTCTAGAAAGAGTGCAGAGAAGAGCAACCAGGATGATGAGGAGACTGGAGGCTAAAACATACGATGAATGGTTGCAGGAACTGGGCATGGCTAGTCTAGTGAAGAGAAGGACCAGGGGAGACATGATAGCAGTCTTCCAATATTTGAGGGGCTGCCACAGAGAGGAGGGAGTCAAGCTATTCTCCAAAGCACCTGAAGGTCAGACAAGGAATAATGGATGGAAACCGAACAAGGAGAGATTCAACCTGGAAATAAGGAGGAATTTTCTGACAGTGAGAACAATCAACCAATGGAACAGAAGTTGCCTTCGGAAGTTGTGGGAGCTTCATCACTGGAAGCTTTCAAGAAGAGATTGGACTGCCATTGTCTGAAATAGCGTAGGGTCTCCTGCTTGGGTGGGCAGTTGGACTAGATGACCTACAAGGTCCCTTCTAACTCTGTTAATCTGTTAGACTTGGATAAAAGAGCTGAGGAGACACTTACAGATGACACAAAACTGGAAGAGATTTCAGATGAAGGAGAAACAAATCAAAGTGCAGAGTTCCAGAAACAAATTATTACTAAAATTTGATAAAAGCAATTTAAAATGAAATCGGAATAAAGTACAGTTTAAAATGAAATCGGAATAAAATACAGTCTAAAATGAAATTGGAATAAAATGCAATAATTTTAAGATATAGATAAAATATGATAACATTATATTTCCGTGTCATCCCTGTAATCTACCCCAATCAGTCCCACATATGCAGATCTCAACTGAAGCATTTTGCTTAAGTACTGTGCTGCGTTAAATGTTATTTTCAGATTCTATCTGACTAGATAAAACATATGTGCACTGATGCACTCCGAGCAGACAACCAAGCTCAGAGAGCACCAAGGACACCACAGTTCACCCGTTCTATAGGTAGCCCTTGACTTTGCAACCATTTGTTTAGCAACTCTTCCAAATTATAATGGTGCAGAACAAAGTGATTTATGACTGGTCCTTGCACTTACGAGTTACAGCATTCCCACGGTCACGTGACCAAAATTCAGGTGCTTGGAAACCGACATGTATTTATTTAAAGAACATGAACATATTTATTTTACAGATTAACAGAGTTGGAAGGGACCTTGTAGGTAATCTAGTCCAACCCACCCACCCACCCCACTCAAGCAGGAGAGCCTACACCATTTCTGACAGATGGCAGTCCAGTCTCTTTTTGATAGCCTCCAGGGATGAAGGTCCCACAACTTCTGAAGACAACGTCTGTTCCATCGGTTGATTGTTCTCCCTGTCAGAAAATTCCTCCTTATTTCTAGGTTGAATCTCTCCTTGATGATGGTTGCAGCATCCTGAGGGTCATGTAATCACTACTTGTGATCTTCTCATTCGGCTTCCAACAAGAAAAGTCAATGGAGAGGACTCGAGTCAAGAACTGGCTATAAAAAATGGTGAAACAAAATATAGAGCTGAGACCTGAAACTTTCTCGTTGGGGATTATACCGAATAAACTTAGTAAAGAAGATACCTATTTGATTATACATGTGTTGACAGCAGCTAGAATTACTTTCGCACAAAAATGGAAAGGAACTAAGGTCCCATCTGAAGAGGATTTAATTAAGAAAATTTTGGACTTCGCTGAGATGAACAGAGTAACAATGAAAATTAAAGACAAAGAGGACTCAGAATATTATAATGTTTGGATGAAATTTTACAGTTGGTTGGAGAATGAATATAGTTGAAAGTTAAGATAGAATAATTATTGTGTATAAAAGATAAGAAAATGAACATAGATAGATAAATAACCCAGATGACAAAATGTATATGGATAAGGAAGTAGCAATATAGTAATATAAAAATATACCTAGAATGAAGTAATTTGAAATAGATTTTTAACACAGGATAGATTTGAAATAACAATTTAAAATGTAAGTTGAGGAGATGTATTGGCTGTATCTGTTAAAACAGATTAAAAAATAAACACACTCAAGAAAGGAGAAGGAGGAAGAAGAGGAAGTAGTGGGGAGGAGAAAAGAAGGAAGAACGTAGGTAGGGGAGGAGAAGGAAGGTATGAGTGAGAAGGAGATAGATGGAAGAAGGGGTAGTAGGAGAGGGGAGAGAAGGAGGAAGAAAGTAGAAGGAGGGGAGAAGGATAGAGGGAAGGGAGTGATTGGATTCGATATGTAGGATAGATAGGCAATCTAGTAATGTCATTGGATGTGGGAAAAAAATTAGGTTGAATTTTTGATAATATATTATGGTATATGTATTGATGTTTATGTGAAGAATATTAAAAGAAAATAAAAAACTTTTTGAAAAAAAAAGTCAATGGAGGAAGCCGGATTCATTTAATAACTGCAGTGATTCGCTTGACAATTGTAGAAAAAGGGTTGTAAAATTGGGCACAATTGTTGGAGAAAGACTGGCTAAGCCAAGTGGAGGAGTCAAGCAGGGAATTAGTCTGGAATAGTTACATAAGCACAAGATGGCAAAATCTAACCCTAATTGAATGCCATTGAACCTTATCTAGACTGGCCCAGGTGCAAACTGCTTATGCCTATGAAATAGGCATAAGCAATAAATGTCAAGGTTCCAAGAAATAACTAGCAATAGCTAATTCAACTCTTCACATGTGGATCTGGTTGTTCACACCTGACAACAATTCACTTAATTGTCTTTCTTAGCCACCGAAATTCTCCTCTCAATTGTGGCCATTAAGTCAAGGACTACCTGGACATACATTATTTTCTATTGAAGAAGTAGGTTCTCTTTTTGCAGGAGATCTTCCAAGAGGCTGGATGGTCATCTTTCAGAGAAGCTCTAGTGATCAACCCAAACTAGGTGTCCTCTAAGGTCCCTTTCAACTCTCTGTATGAACATAGAACATAGAATAACAAGGTTGGAAGGGACCTAGTCCAACCCCCTGCTTGAGCAGGAGACTCTATACCAGGGGTGTCAAACTCGATTTTATTGAGGGCCACATCAGGGTTGTGTTTGACTTTGGGAGGCCCTTCTAGGAGCTCCGTTTTCGCTGGCAGAGACACCACAGGCCGATCCTTCGCTGTTTCCAGGGCAACCCCGCAGGCCAGATCTAAGCACTCCGTGGGCCAGATCCGGCCCCTGGGCCTTGAGTTTGACACCCCTGCTCTGTACCATTCTGGAAAAATGGTAGTCCAATCTTTTCTTGAAAACCTCCAGTAATGAAGCCCCAGAAATTCTGGAGGCCAGCCATTCCACTGATTAATTATTCTCACTGTCAGAAAATTTCTCTTTAGTTCTAGGTTGGATCTTTCTTGAATGATCTTCCACCCGTTATTTCTTGTCCTGCCCTCAGGTGCTTTGGAGAACACACTGACCCCCTCTTCTGTGTAACAGCCTCTCAAATACTAGAAAACTGTCATCATGTCATCCCTAATCCTTCTCTTTCATGGGCTAGACATACCTGGTTCCCTTAATCCAGCGGTATCAAACTCAAGACCCAGGTGCTGAATCCAGCCGGCGGGGTGCAGATCTGGGCCGCAGGGCCGCCCTGGAAACAGTGACGGACTGGCCCGCGGTGCCTCTGCCAGCCTCTCCCGGGCTCCATTTTCGCTGGCAGAGGGCTGCAGGAGGCCATCGCAGCCGTAAACTGAGCTCGGAAGCCCGATTTTGCTGGCAAAGTGCTCAGGCCACCACAGGCGTCCCCAACATGAGCTGCCCATGCCCACCCTGGCCATACCTACCCCCCACCCCAGGTCAAACACACCCCTGATGCGGCCCTCAATGAAATCAAGTTTGACACCCCTGCCTTAATTGTTCATCCTACAGTTTAGCCTCCAGTCAGAGTTCAGAGAAGAGCAACCAAGATGATCAAAGGCCTGGAGACTAAAATACATGAAGAACGGCTGCAGGTTTTGGGTCTGGCTAGTCTAAAGAAAAGAAGAATTAGGGGGGACATGATAGCAGTCTTCCAGTATTTGAGGGGCTGCCACAAAGAAGAGGGGATCAAATTATTCTCCAAAGCACCTGAGGACAGGACAAGAAACAACGGATGGAAATTAACCAAAGAGAGAAGCAATCTGGAATTAAGGAGAAACTTCCTAACAGTGAGGACAATTAAAAAAGAGCTGAAGTGGTGCAGTGGTTAAATGCTGCGACTGCAGGCTGACTGCTAGTTCAACAGTTCAGCTGTTCAAATCTCACTAGGCTCAAGGTTGACTCAGCCTTCCATCCTTCCGAGGTGGGTAAAATGAGGACCCAGATTGTTGGGGGCAATATGCTGAACTCTGTAAACCGCTTAGAGAGGGCTGTAAAGCACTATGAAGCGGTATATAAGAAAAGTGCTATTATTAACCAGTGGAACAGCTGGCTCCAGAAATCGTGGGCGCTCCATCCCTGGAGGTTTTTAAAAAGAGACTAGACAGTCACTTGTCTGAAATGGTGTAGGGTCGCCTGCTTGAGCAGGGGGCTGGACTTGAAGACCTCCAAGGTCCCTTCCAGCTCATTCTATTCTATCTCAGTCCTCTTATTATCTTTGTTGCTCTTTTCTGCACGCTTTCTATGGTTAAAAGTTATGCCAGGAATAAATCTCTATATGGATTGATTTAGGAAACACCGAACAATTGCTTCAGTTACAGAATTAACCCATAACCTTCAAATCACAATGAAAGAAATGAACTGATAAGTTTAAAGACTGATTTTAGTTCACTTCTCCACAATATGCTATCCATCAAGTCCTGCCAAATAATAAATATTATTAGCTCAGCGGCTATCAAAAACTGTCAAAGCTCAGATTCCAAAATTAAATGCACAGATAAGGCTAAGTAAAAGCCCCAACCTTTGAGGGGTGTCAGGTAGCTGAATCTGGGTGTCAAAAATATCAATCACTTGGAAGCATTTTGGAACAAGGAAATTTCATTTTCTCCATACTTAATGGTGAGCAAGTGGACTCCAAGGATCTCAAGACCACTAGCCGGTAAGATAAGTTGGCAACACAGCTGCCTCTTGCGAAGCTCCAGATGGGAGCATGTGAGTGGAATTTAAAACTGACAGGGTGACCAAACCATTCATGAATGACCCACCCCATAACCGTCACAGCCTGTCCTGAAACAACAAAGTCTATTAAATTATCATAAAATCTACACAACATAATTTATTATTATTATTATTATTATTATTATTATTATTATTATTATTATTATTATTATTATTATTATTATTATTATTATTATTTACTTTATTCATTAAACATGAAACTCAGTCAACTGAACATTCAAAAATGCATCACAAATACCATTGACTAGTGCTAATGGTTGATACGGGTTGCTGCCAGCGTCCTAGGTATCAACCAAGTACCTTCTTAAGATGTACAATGTTCCGAGTACCACAGTTTTTTGCAGTTCCATTGGTGTTATTGCAGGAAGCTGCAATTTCTTGATGTATTTTGTAAAATTCTTGGACATGGTACCAAGTGCCCCGATGACAATGGGTATCACTGTTACATGTTTCATCCATAATCGTGTAGTTTAGATGGCCAGGTCGCAATATTTCGTGATTTTTTCTAGTTCTTTTTCTTTGACTCTGACATCTCCTGGTACAGCGATATCAATATTATCTTTTTTATTCATTAAACATGAAACTCAGTCAACTGAACATTTAAAAAAGTGTCACAAATACCACTGACTGGTACTAATGGTTGATACGGGTTGCTGCCAGCGTCCTAGGTATCAACTAAGTATCTTCTTAAAATATATACTTGGTTGATATTATTATTATTATTATTTATTATTATTATTATTAATAATAATAATAATAATAATAATAATAATAATAATAATAATAATAATAATAATAATAATAATAATAATAATAATAATAATAATAATAATAATATCCTTCTATTATCCTATTATCCTTCTCATCTTTCCTATCACCTATTTCCTTAGCTTCTTATGACTATAACTTTGTTGTTTGTATCCCATGATTTATATTGATTGCTTTTATTTAGTATCCTACCAGTATTATGATTCATGTTGATTACTTACTTAGTATCCTATGACTATCACTGAGGGTTGTATTTTGTGATTTATGACGATTATATTTTATGATTATGATCAGGATTTATCACTTGTTGCTTGTACGTACACTGAGAGCTTATGCACCGGAGACAAATTCCTTGTGTGTCCAATCACACTTGGCCAATAAAGAATTCTAATTCTATTCTGTAATTTCCAGAGTAAACAATGACGGTTTGAACTGGTGTGAAAGGGTCCATCTGTTTTGTGTACAATGCCTACATTTAAAGGATTTATTCCAATAATTTCAGCCCAGAAATGACGCTAGGAAGAATGAACAAATTTACTCTAAAGTTATTCATCCGCCTTAGGCATGAAAGCCGCTGGGTGACTTTGGGTCAGTCACTAGTCAGCCCAGTGAACCTCACAGGGTTATTCTGTTGAGGAAATAAGAGGGGGAAAGAGTAAATGTAGTCCTTGACTTACAACAGTTCATTTAGTGACCATTCGAAGTTACAACGGCACTGGAAAAAGCGACTTATGACCATTTTTCGTACTTATTTACTGACCCCTCGCATCCTGACATAAATTGCTTCAACTCCTACCCTCAAAATGTCGCTATAAAGCACTGCATACCAAGACAACCAGACACAAGAACAGTTTTTTCCCGAACGCCATCACTCTGCTAAACAAATAATTCCCTCACCACTGTCAAACTATTCACTAGGCTGCATTACTATTACTATTAGTTTTTCTCATCGTTCCTATCACCCATCTCCTCCCACTTATGACTGTATGACTGTAACTTGTTGCTTGTATCCTTACGATTTATATTAATATTGTTTCCTGATTGCTTATTTGAACCCTATGACAACCATTCTTGATGAATGTACCTTTTCTTTTTATGTACACTGAGAGCATACGCACCAAAGACAAATTCCTTGTGTGTCCAATCACACTTGGCCAATAAAAAATTCTATTCTATTCTTCTATTCTATTCTATTCTATTCTATTCTATTCTATTCTATTCTATTCTATTCTATTATGACCACTGCAGCATCCCCATGGTCACGTGACTTACATTCGGATGCTTGACAACTGGTTCATATTTATGATCATTGATGTGTCCAAGGGTCACGTGATCCCCTTTTTACGACCTTCTGACAAGCAAAGTCAATGGGGAAGCCAGATTCACTTAACAACCGTGTTACTAATTTAATAACTGCAGTGATTCACTTAACAAACGTGATGAGTCGTAAAATGGAGCAAAACTCACTTAAGTTTCTCACTTAACAACATAAATTCTGGTCTCAATTGTGGTCGTAAGTCTAGGACTACCTGTATTACATATGTTCACCACCTTGAGTTGCTTCTAAAAATAATAAAGATGGAACTTAAAAAAAAACTTGAGTCACACTACTTAGTTCAAAAATGTTGATTTAGTCACCAAACTGGGTTTGTATACAACAATCTAACAACAACAAAAAACACCCACACAGCATGGCTTTGTGCATGTCAATTGTCATTTATTCAACAAACCATCTTTTAAAGGAAGCTAAAGTTCAGTTTGCTCCATTTCACTAAAGACTGGCTGAGATCTCCAAAGGGCAAACATAGCTAGCCAGACAAATGCATAATTTTCAATTATGGTACAACCTTAAAAGTTGTAAGACAAATGAGTGTTTTAAAACAATCTTCGCCTCCTTAGTCTGTTACTAATTTGTCCCCCAAAAAAATCACATTGACAAATTGTCCCACTATAATCCCAATTGTAGGCAAACCTCTTTAAACTTATCTTGTATCCAGTAAGAGCATCCCAGTTATAAAGCAGCTCAGAATATAGAAGATAAAATGGAACCCAAAATAGCAATAGCAATAGCACTTAGACTTATATACCGCTTCATAGTGCTTTACAGCCCTCTCTAAGCGGTTTACAGAGTTCAGCATATTGCCCCCAACAATCTGGGTCCTCATTTTACCCACCTCGGAAGGATGGAAGGCTGAGTCAACCTTGAGCCTGGTGAGATTTGAACAGCTGAACTGCTGAACTAGCAGTCAGCCTGCAGTCGCAGCATTTAACCACTGCACCACTTCAGCTCAAAACATACATAGCAAGCTACCTTCTTTAGGCCTGGACTTCGGCTAACTTGAAAAAAATGGGATCCAACCTGGTTAGAACTTCAATAAAGAGACCCAAAATTGTAGGGAAGTTCTGGGAAAAGAGGCACCGAGATAACATTTAATCTCCACATTCTAGTGTGGGTCCACTATTAGTTATATTATTACTAAAAGTCATCTGCTTAACTGCTGTGGCATCTGCATCTTGGAAGCTCCTTGGCCAGATGACTTACTGTAGGATACTGTGAGGTTCTGGGAGTACCTGGAATTAAGGAGAAACTTCCCAAAAGTGAGGACAATTAACCAGTGGAACAGCTTGCTGTCAGAAGTTGGGGGTGCTCCATCACTGGAGGTTTTTAAGAAGAGATTGGACAACAATTTGTCTGAAATAGTATAGGGTCTCCTGCTTGAGCAGGGGGTTGGACTAGAAGACCTCCAAGGTCCCTTCCATTATTATGTTATTCAGTGGAATGGCTTGCCTCCAGAATGTTTGGGTGCTTCATCACTGGAGGTCTGTAGAGATTCTCAGTCATCCAGGTCATGGTTGTCCCAAGGGTGTTTTTTCAGGAGGCAACTAGACTTCCTTGTTTTTTCTTTTGAAGACATTTTGCTTCTTATCCAAGAAGCTTCTCCAGCTCTGACAGGATGGTGACGACTGGAAGGATTTATATTCCTTGCAGACAGCTGGTCATTTGAATAACCTATTCAGACCAACATCTGACAGCTGTAGCTAGGGGGACCTTTGCACAGGTTCGTCTGGTGCACCAATTGTGACCCTACTTGGATCAGGAGACTCTGCTCACTGTCACTCATGCCCTTATCACCTCATGGCTTGACTATTGCAATGCGCTCTACATGGGGCTACCCCTGAAGACGGTTCGGAGACTGCTGTTGATCCAGAATGCAGCCGCGCAAGCGGTTGTGGGTGTTCCTAGATACACCTACATTACACCAATCCTCCGTGAGCTGCATTGGCTTCCCATTGGTCTCTGGACACAATTCAAGGTGTTGGTTATCACCTTTAAAGCCCTATATGGCTCAGGACCAGAGTATTTGCGAGACCGCCTGATACCACATACCTCCCAACGACCAGTGAGAGCCCACAGGGTCGGTCTCCTCCAGGTCCCGTCAGCTAAACAGTGTCAGCTGGCGGGCCCTCGGGGGGAGGGCCATCTCTGTGGCGGCCCCGGCTCTCTGGAACCAGCTACCTCCCAAGATCTGTACTACCCCCACCTTATTGGCCTTCTGTAAAGCCGTTAAGACCTGGCTTTTCCGACAGGCCTGGGGCCATTGACCTCTGGTGATGAGAGACGAGGTCGGCCCATGAATGCTGGATGAATGTAATTTTAATGTATTTTTAATCTGTTTCTAAATTTTACATTTTCTATTTATGTTTATTTCTGTTGTGAGCCGCCCAGAGTCCTTCGGGAATTGGGCAGCATAGAAATGTAATAAATAAACAAACAAACAAACAAACAAACAAACAAATAAATAAATTTGCATCCTTTTAGAGGGTCATTGTGGCCACTTGGAGGTTTATCTGTGTCCTCAGGGTCACCTGAGTAGTGCTCCTGGTTCCTGTAGTCTGCAGTCAGTCTGGAAATCCATTCCTACTCCCACACCATTTGAAGGGTGTTCATCCCACATTGCATATCTAAATGTCTGTAGAAATTCTCAGTCCTCCAGGTCATGGTTGTCCCAAAGGTACTTTTTCAGGAGGCAACTGGACTTTCTTGTTTTTTCTTTGAAGACATTTCGCTTCTCATCCAAGAAGCTTCTTCAGCTCTGACTGGGTGGTGGGGAATGGAAAGTTTTATATTCCTTGCAGACAGCTGGTCATTTGCATCCTTTTGGAGGGTCGTTGAGGCCACTTGGAGGTTTATCTGTGTCCTCAGGGTCACCTGAGTGGTGCAAATGATTCCTGTAGTCTGTAGTTTTTTTAATCTGGAAATCTGAGGAAATTCATCACAGGAGGTTTTTAAGAAGAAATTGGACAACCATTTCTCTGAAATAATATAGGTTCTCCTGCTTGAGCAGGGGGTTGGACTAGAAGACCTCCAAGGTCCCTTCCAGCTCTATTCTGATTGATTGATACTTTGAGAAGTAAAAGCAATGGGGGCACATGGGAAAGGCAACCCAGCCTTCTGTCCCGTCCCTCCGCAAATGCCCCCCCCCCAGGAACTGCACATAAAGTACACTTAATGGCCAATTTAACTTTTTCCTCTTTCTCATCTGAAACAGGAATGGAGAAAGGAATTTTTTTTAAGCTCTTTGCACTTGATGGCAATTACACACCATCAAAGAAAAGGGCACTCAATTTATACCAGGAAAACAAGATTCTGCGGTCTGTTAAATTAAGCTGATGTAATTTTCCTTATTGAAGAATAATCCATTCTTATGTTTTTACTAATGCACAAGACTGTAGAATAGGTTATTCAAATAAGGGGGGGAATATGTGCGGTTACGCGTGCCTAATAGATAAATTCAGTTCTTTTTTACTTTCTAAAAGAAAGATATTGTTCACCCATAAATATTCTCTCCTACTGTAAGGATTAACCAGCGTTCATCAACACGTAGCAAATCTCAGATGTGTGAACTTCAACTCCAGGAGAATTCGTGCTGACTGGGGAATTCTGGGAGTTGAAATCCACACTTTACTTAAAGTTGCTAAGTTTGAGAAATCCTGTAGTACATTCATTGAGGGCCACATCAGGGTTGTGTTTGACCTTGGGTGGGGTAGGGGGCTGGGGGTGTGTGGCCAGGGGGCATGGCCAGCTCGATGTCACTTGTGTGGGGGCACCTGTGGTGGCCAAGTGCTAAGGCAGGACTTCCTTCAGACCCTCCCTCACTCTCATTATAATCTCCTTCCTTCCTTCCTTCCTTCCTTCCTTCCTTCCTTCCTTCCTTCCTTCCTTCCTTCCTTCCTTCCTTCCTTCCTTCCTTCCCTTTTCTTCTTTTTCCTTCCCTCTTCATTCTCCTTTCTTCCCCTTTCCTTATTTCTCCTTCCTTGCTCTCTTCCCATCTTCCCTTCTTTTTCTTTAAATTTCCTCTTTGTCTTTCTCTTTTTCCTTTCCTGTCCCTTCTTGCATGCTCAAATGCAAAAGGGGAAACATTTCTCTTTTTGTTTTGTTTTTAGTTTGTTTTGCTAGCCCTCTGCCAGCCAAAATGGAGTGTGCTCCATTTTCACTGGCAGAGGCACCGTGGGCCAGTCCTTTGCTGTTTCCGGGGTGGCCCCGTAGGCCAGATCTAAGCACTCTGCGGGCCGGATCTGGCTCGCGGGCCTTGAGTTTGACACCCATGCTTTAGTAGATCTTAGTTCTTGGTGCACCACTTGTCCCTCTGAAATGAAAACTGAGCTTCTCCAGATAAACCCTTTGCTGCGTTCTCCGCTTTAATATTAGCAGCCTCTGCAGCAGAGGCAGAAACATTGAAATCAAAGCTGCTGCCCTTTTTTTACAGGTGTGGTGTCTAAAAAAAGAGGCAGTGGTCATACCTTTTGGTTTTTGACTCCCCTCTGCCACTTCTCCAGCCCACCTCCCACCCAACACTGTGTTCCTCCATCTTCAAAGCTTGCTCGTATCAGCCAATGGAGACTCTTCTGCCCACCTGATCAGATAACGGGACTGGAAAGTACGTGCATGAGCACCTGGTCTAAGCTCTGCATCTCCTGGCTTGAAGATCTCGTGTAGGGATTTTTCATCATGCCCTAGAAACCTACACAACAATTGGATTATCCCTTACACTGGGTGGGGTGGGGGGAGCGGATTCTCCTTCCCCTCCTTTGTGTGGGTTTTCAAGACTGATTAGACATTTCTATTATTATAATAACATCAAGCAACTTTCTGTGGCACCGCATACCATATTTTTTTTATATATTATGGAGATTAATACATTCCTTTGCTGAAATGATTTTTTGGGTAGTTTATAGCAGATTTCATATTCTCATATTCATAGACAAACACAACAGCCTTGTATTTCTTTTTTAAAGAGGAATGCCCAAATACTTTCCTTTGGTTCTGCCACCAGGTGTATTTTATTTGGAAGGGAGGGAGGGAGGGAGGGAGGAGAGGAGGGAAGGAAGGAAGGGAGGGAGGGAGGGAGGGAGGGAGGGAGGGAGGAGAGGAGGGAGGGAGGGAGAAGAGGAAAGGAAGGAGGGAGGAAGGAAGGAAGGAAGGAAGGGATGACTTCTATTATGCTCTCCCCATGAGATGCAACACACAATCTTTTGCAGGCCTCTGGTCCTTTCACCAGCCAACAGAGGGAGGCAGAATACATATCCACACAATTGTCTATTCCAGAGGGAACTTTTCTGAATGGTTTAAGGCAAGCAAATTGTCAGCAGCCAGGAAGAATGAATCAAGCAATCCCAGGATTCTAAGTCTTTGGGGCCCAATATTCTCCCTGCTCTCATTTAATTAGATTTTTTTCCTACATAGTCCTAAAGATTTCCCATTAATTGACCAGTTAATTTAGCCCAGGAAACCGGCTTCCTGAAAGAGGCAAAATCTATAAAGTGTTTTGAAGGCACCCTGAGATATTTCAGCTGCAAGCAAACAGGGAGCTGTTTGGTTTCCTCTGCTGCATTGAAGTCATATCCATAACCCTCAACCACACTGGAGAGGGAGGGAGGAGAGAGGAAGAGGAAGAGAGAGAGGGAGGGAGAGGGAGGGAGAGAGAGAGAGAGAGAGAGAGAGAGAGAGAGAGAGAGAGAGAGAGAGAGAGAGAGAGAGAGAGAGAGAGAGAGAGAGAGAGTGTGTGTGAGAGAGAGAGAGAGAGAGAAAGTGTGTGAGAGAGAGAGAATGAGAAAGGGGAGAAGGGGGAGAGAGAGGGAGGAAGGGAGGAAGAGGGAGGGAGGAGAGAGGAAGAGGAAGAGAGAGAGAGAGGGAGAGGGAGAGGGAGGGAGAGAGAGAGTGTGTATGTGTGTGTGTGTGTGTGTGTATGTGAGAGAGAGAGAAATGAGAATGAGAGGGAGAGAATGAGAGGGGAAGGGAGAGGTAGTGAGAGAATGGGAGGGAGGGAGAGGGGAGGGAGAGGGAGGGGGTGTCTCATACACTCCCTATAAAGCAGCCTAGGAGAGAGTGAGACAAGCAGAGATAATACCCATTAAGACACACAGAATCTCCTGAACCTAATAGGGAGTCTGTGTTTGGGTGGGGGGCATAAATCCAGGTTGGAAGCTCATTCAACCAGCCCCCCAGTCTTGGGAAAGTTCTCTGTCTGGAGGGCTGCCTGTTGTACAGCTTTTTTTCCCATTCCTGGCTCCCTGAGAGAATTGCCACTAGGTGGTACCCTTGGAATGGCACTTTCCCTGTGCCCCCTCCCTTTCCCCTCCCCACCACCCCCAAAGGATACCCCCCCTCAGCCGCCCAGTCTGTCCACCTGCCCCAGGGCTTCCTGTCCCAAGGACCAGATCACTGAATCCCACCCGCTGACTTGGAAGAGCTCTGGCTGCCTTCCCCCCACCCCACCCTCCCCCCACCCGGCGGGCTCTTCTCCAAGAACCCCACAGCAGCCTTCCTTCCCAGCTGATTTCACCCACAGTGCCATTGAAAAAATAAATAAATAAAGTGGAATGAAAGCTACACAATATTTGTTCACTTTCCATGAAATCTCTTCCCCCCCCCCCCCACCACCACCCGGTCCTTAATCCAGTTTAGCACCATGGACTAATGAATATTTTACATGAAGTTGAAAAAAGTAGCAGGGAGGAGGAGGAGGAGGAGGAGGAGGAGGAGGAGGAGGAGGAGGAGGAGGAGGAGGAGGAGGAGGAGGAGAAGAAGAAGAAGAAGAAGAAGAAGAAGAAGAAGAAGAAGAAGAAGAAGAAGAAGAAGAAGAAGAAGAAGAAGAAGAAGAAGAAGAAGAAGAAGAAGAAGACAGAGGGTCCACCTGGCTTGCCTCTGGATGCCTCCACCTTTTCCTCCCCAAACTCCACCCCACTTTTCGAGGCCATCAACCCCCCTCCCGAAGCCACCCCTCTTTTCAAATCCGTAAGTCTGCCCTCCAAGCGTCTGGAAGACAGCGGTTCACACACGCACACACCTCCGTCGGCCGCTTTGATCTAAAGAAAGCCTCTAACCACAGGGAAATCCTACGGGTTGGAGGTCAGCCATCTCTACCGTTGCAATTAACAATAAAAGGTGCGACCGAGCAAGATATTCCTTTATATCTTGGATATATCTGGGGTGGGGGGATAGCTCGCTCTCCTCTAATCGCAAAGCACTTTCGGGTTTTTGTGGGGCTTTTTTCGGGTCCCCCGCTGGGAACGTCCGATTGTCCTGCCCTCTGAAAGAAACCACTGGAAACTTTGACCAACTCTTTCTTCTCTATGGGTTTCACAGGCTATTTGCTCCTGTTCTGCAGGGGAGGTGTGTGGGGGGGGATTCCTGCCGTCGAAGTGGAGAGGGGGCTCCTCCCTCGCCCCGCCGCAATCTTCTCTTGCGGGGGATGCCTCCCGACTGAACCAGCTTTGCAAAACCTCCATTGAATGTCAGTCCGGCTGTCAGGAGAAATTCCCGTGTCCCCCCCCCCCCCTCCACAAGACCGAGCCTTCCGCAGGGATCGCCGCTTCCCGGTGGCAAGAAGGACTCGCTTCCCCCCTCCCTCCACAGGAAAGGCCCTGGGGGAGGGGGCTGGCCAGGGGGAGGGGAGAGGACAGCATCGCAACATCTGCAGACACCTGCCGGAGCTGCAGAGCCTCCCCCCCCCGAGGCCACCGGGGAGCTCGGGCGAAAGCCAACAAAGGGAGGGGGGCTTTCAGGGAAGCCCGAGGCCGGCCTCTGGTGCGCTTCCCAGGTGGAGACCCTGCGCGGGGGGGAGAAGTGGAGGGGGGACCTGCCTAGAAATAAAACCGCTGCGGCGCTTTTCGGGCTGGGAGAAGCCCCCCCCCCCCCGCCCAGCCTCTCGACGCTTTCGCCTCCAGCCTGGGAGGGGGAACGCCGCCCTCCCCAAAAGCCCCCGCCTCTGGGGCTCTCCGGCCACCGGGACGGTCGCCCCCAAAGCAGGGCCAGAGTTCCCGGGACCTTTCACCACCGACCCCCCCTCCCCGGCAAAGCCGAAGGGGCAGAAGCGACCCGTCAATCGCCCCCTCCCGCCTCCCCCCCCCCCACACACCCGCGGCTGCTGCTCTTCCGCAACGCCTGGCTTCGCGCAGCGGCTTCCCTGCCTCCCTGCCTGGGAGCCGCTTCGGCCGCGCAACTCTGCGCCCAAGCGCATCCTCCCCTCCCCGGGGGGTCCGGGATCGGACGCCTCCCCCACTCCCCGGCCTGAGCCCACCGCGCGCGCCAAACTTGCCAGGCGGAACTTCTGCCGCGCTGAGCCCGGGGCTGCCTCCCGCCCCTCCCGCCAGCCGCGTCCCGCGGGCGCCCTCTTGCCTACCTTTCGCGATGGCCCTCTTCATCTTAGGCGCTCGGGCAAGGCACGTCTCGGGGGGCAGCAATCCTTCCCCGGAGGGGCGCGGCGGCGGCGGCGGGCAGGCGCAGCGGAGCCTCATGCGAACTTCCGAGCCGGCGCGGCCAGCCAGGGGCTGCCTCTGCCGGCGTCTCCGCGGAGGGCCGCCCGGCTCCTCGGGCGAGCGAGGCGCAGCAATCCGGCGGCCGGAGCCAGCATCCAGGCGCGGGAGCGGGACGGATCGGGCGAGCGGCTCTCCGGTTCCCGGCGGCGGGGACACCGATCCGGGCCGCCTCCCGCGCGGCTCCCAGCCCCGGGCGACGCGTTCCGACCCCCGCCCTCCCCGCTCCTTCCCTTCCCTGCCGCCGCGTCCGGAAGGCGGGGCGCCGGGTCCCTGCTGGAGCCTGGGCGAGCGAGCCCGAAAGGTGTAGGACGCCGGATGGGATCACGTGGTGGGAGGGAGGCAGCTCGGCCTACATCGGATTCACTGGCGGGGGGAGGGAGGCGGAGGAGAGGAGGGGCCGCAGCCGCCGCGCGCTCAGCCGGGGAAGCGCCCGGAGCAGCGGACGGGGAGCCCTTGCGGCCAGGCTCGGCCTCGCCCGGGGCGGAGCTGAGCCCGCGGCAGGTTGGCCGCTCGGCCGATGGAAGGAGTGGAGCCCGCTGGGCGCCACAGCCGCGGCTGACGGGACTGCCTAGGAAAGGAGAGCGGCGGGGGCGAGGCGGCCTCAGGGGACTGCCCGAAGGGGAGACGCCCTGCCGGCAAGGAACGCGGGCTGCGCGGCGGACGGAGGACGAGCTGCTGTCCGCTCCGGACGGCTCCTCGCCGGGCGGCGCTCATTCTCTGAGGGAAGGAGCCACCTCAAGGCCGCCGAGGAGAGGGCGTGGCGCCCCCTCCGAGGGGGAGAGCCGCTCCCGGGGCTCTGCAGAGCGCGCGCCAATCGGGCGTTGCTGGCCCCGAGCCCGGGAGTGAGACCCGGGGGAGATTTTCCACGGCTTCCCCTCCTGCCCCGCGCCTTACCCCGCGAGCGCTTCGTTCCTAGCGGCCGGTTCCTAACCTGCCCTGGGCGCGGCGCCTGAGGGAGGCGCTCCATGATCGCTGCCGCGCTCGGCTCTGCCCGCTTCCCTGCGCCTTCTCTCGCCCGCCATCCCGGTGCGTCGAGGGGCCGCCAACCCGCCGCCCCTCCTGGCGACTCTGGAGGCCCGGCGGGCCCTGGTCCTACCCGCGGATGGCGGCCCAGTCCTTCCCGACCACTACAGCGGGCCTGGCCGTCCCGAGGCTGCCGCGAAGGGAGTTTGGCCAGCTCCGGTGGACTTGGTCGAATTCTACAAAGATATAAATTAAGGGGAACCTGAATCAAAAACAGTAACTGTGAGAGGGATCTTGAAGTCCTGGTGGTCTATCACTTAAACAGGAGACAGCCGTGTGCAGCGGCAGCAGCCCCAAAAAGCTAATACAATCCTTGGATCTATAAACGGGCATAAAATCAAAATCACATGAAGTATTAGTGCTGCTTTATAAAGCCTTAGTAAGATCACACCTGGAATACTGCATCCAGTTTTGGTCACCACATTACAAAAAAGATGTTGAGATTTTGAAAAAAAAGTGCAAAGAAGAGCAACTAAGATGAGTAAAGGCCTGGAGACTAAAACAGATGAAGGGTTGCAGGATTTGGGTTTGGTTAATCTAGAGAAAGAAGGACTGGGGGGGGGGGGGCGGCATATGATACCACAGTATTCCAGTATTTGAGGGGCTGCCACAAAGAAGAGAGCGTCGACTTATTTTCCAAAGCACCTTAAGGCAGGACAAGAAACAAAGGATGGAAACTAATAAAGGAAAGAAACCTGGAATTAAGGAGAAACTTCCTAACAGTGAGAACAATTAAGCAGTGGAACAGCTTGCCTCCAGAAGTCGTGAGTGCTTCATCACTGGAGGTTTTCCAGAAGAGATTGGATATAGCCACTTGTCTGAAATAGCATAAGGTCTCCTGCTTGAGAGGGGGTTGGACTAGAAGACCTCCAAGGTCCCTTCCAGCTCTATTCTGATTGATTGACCTTCACAGAGCTGCAGGTGGGTGGGAGGGAACATAGCCATTCCAGGCATGGAGGCCCCAGACTATGACCTGTCTGGCTCGGTTCTGGGACACCTTCTGGCCCATAGAAGCAGCTCTTCTCACACACACAAGGACACGCACTTGGACCGCTCTGCCATTTGGACCAGCGGCGGGTTGTTTTCGTACCGGTGCACTGCGCGCACATCTCCACACTTCGGGGGGCGCTCGCTCGCTACACGCGCGCCCCCCTCGCACAGTTTTGCTTCTGCGCATGCACGGAAGCAAAATTGCACCGAAATCTCACGAGGGGATGCGCGCGCGCATGAGATTTCAGCGCAATTTTGCTTCCGCGCATGCGCAGAAGCAAAATCTCACCAAAATCTCTCACGCGCATCCCCTCACGAGATTTCGGTGCGATTTTGCTTCCGTGCATGCGCAGAAGCAAAATCAGCCAAAAATTCATGAAAAAATGGCAACGCGCGCGATGGAACGGCAGAGAGTGCTTCGGAGCAGTTGCGCACAAATTGTACAATCGGCCGCTCCCTACTGGAGCTGTGCATTGGGCAGCTCTGGCAGGAACCCATCTCTGATTTGGACCACAAGGATTGGGGGTGAGGGCTTGTGGCCCGCTGTCAAATCTTGAGTTGGGCTAGATGACCTACAAGGTCCCTTCCAACTCTAATAATAAATCTAAATCTAATGTTTCCTTTTTGACTTCTCAAGCAAGAGAAAATTGTACCTGATTCTGTTCACTTGTCAGGGTTCTCCTGCTGACACCTAATGCTCTTTACCTTGCATGTTTCCAACATTTGGTTGGGTTGAAAAGAATAAAAATAAAAGATATGTGAAAGGCAGACAAAGACAAAGACTCATCAAGTGGAGCTCAGCTTCTTACTTTTTCCCTCTATTGAATCTTTTCAATGTACTGTTAACAGTGTTAAGTTAGACACATCCATGAAGTTTTCCTGCCAACATACAAAATGCTGCTTGCCTGTTGGAATTATTTTCAACTTGCCTGGTGATTCTTCAGCTGTTGGTCTTCTGTCCAAGGGCCAGCCCTGCTGCGTTTCAAGCTCAAAAAAAAAAAAAAGTTCCCAGATGGTGTTAGGGTAACAGAGGGGCTTAATTTGAACCGTTTAAAATAGCAATTCTTTAAAATTTAGCCCACTTTAAGCTTAAGGCTTAGGACAAATGGCTTTTCCTGCCTCCTGTTGCCTTAGCAGATCGACTCCTCTTGCAACAGCTGGGGGGAGTAAAACAAGAACCCCTTGTGGTCTCCAAGAATTTGGATTTTTGGAGATGCCACCACTAAGGATGGAGGGGTCCATGGATTTAGTTATCAGGACGTACATTTCTTCTGGAGCCCCTGATCCACACTGAGGACAATGAGAATGATATTCTAGGATTGTCATGTTTCTCATTCCACAACCTGGCAGGATAGACATAATCAGCGGTGCTTCTATGATCAATGAAACACATACTGACTTGCTCTCTGTAGTTTCCAGTTTTCTCAATTACCTAGCATGTGTCATCAATAATGTTTCATATTCCTCAGCCTTATTTGTTGACAACTTGAGCATCTGACATCTTCTATCCCATGCAGGGCTCTAATCTCTTGAATGATCCTGAATATTATTTTGAAATTAAGGGTGTTGTACAATAGCAATAGCACTTATATACCGCTTTACAGTCCTCTCTAAGCAATTTACAGAGTCAGCCTATTGCCCCCAAAAATCTGAGTCCTTATTTTACCGACCTCGGAAGGATGGAAGGCTGAGTCAAGGATTGAACTCCTGGCAGTGGGCAGAGTTATTGAAGGAAAAAAGGAAGGAAGGAAGGGGAATTACAATAGCCCTTAAACTTATATACCGCTTTACAGTGCTTTACAGCCCTCTAAGCGGTTTACAGATTCAGCCTATTGCCCCCAATAATCTGGGTCCTCATTTTACCCAACTCGGAAGGATGGAAGGCTGAGTCAACCTTGAGCCTGGTGAGATTTGAACTGCCAAATTGCAGGCAACCAGCAGTCAGCAGAAGTAGCCTGCAATACTGCACTCTAACCACTGCGCCACCGTGGCTCATAATAGTTCGTACACTCTATTAATAGTTTGTACACACTGTTTAGTACTGGGGAGTAGATTGACCTCTTCTGTTGGTCACTGTGTCATTCTCCATAGCTTGGTTAGAACATTTGCTGTGTATCTCAAAAAGTTAAATTGTGGCAACTGGACCAACTGAGACATTGCGTTACTCATCCAGGTAACTTCTTCAGTCAAAGTGAAGATTTGGGTAGGCAGAGAGTCTACTATGGTTTGCTAGATTTCTGTTGATATTCCATCAGTGAACAGAATAAGGGAGGTCTTCTAGTCCAACCTCCTGCTTGACCAGAAATCCTAAACCATTTCAGACAAATGGCTGCCGTCTCTTCTTAAAACCTCCAGTGCTGGAACACCCACAACTTCTGGAGGCAAGCCATTCCACTGATTCCTATGGGAATGGGACAACTTGCCATGGCCAACTCACTGCAGGACAATTTAACAATTCTATTTATTTAAAATAAATAACAAGTATTTTAATGTTTGCAATTCACATTTAATTCTGTCCCTCCCTTTGCATCCTTTCTTTAATGATTCTATTCCACTATTTTTTGATATTCGTGTAACTCTTGTCCCGCAGTAAGTTCCTGCAACCATTCATTGTATGTTTTAGCCTCCAGGCCTTTGATCATCTTAGATAGATTCACATTAACAGAGTTGAAAGGGGCCTTGTAAGTCATCTAGTCCAACCCCCCCCACCCAAGCAGGAGACCCTACACCATTTCTGACAGATGGCAGTCCAGTCTCTTCTTGAAAGCCTCCAGTAATGAAGCTCCCACAACTTCTGAAGGCAACTTCTGTTCCATTGGTTGATTGTTCTCACTGTCAGAAAATTCCTCCTTATTTCTAGGTTGAATCTCTCCTTGTTCAGTTTCCATCCATTGTTCCTTGTTTGACCTTCAGGTGCCTTGGAAAATAGCTTGAACCCCTCCTCTCTGTGGCAGCCCCTCAAATATTGGAAGGCTGCTATCATGTCTCCTCTCTTCACTAGACTAGCCATGCCCAGTTCCTGCAACCGTTCATCGTATGTTTTAGTCTCCAGGCCTTTGATCTTAGATAGATTCAGATTAACAGAATTGGAAGGGACCTATTAGGTCATCTAGTCCAACCCCCTGCCGAAGCAGGAGATTTCTAACAGATGGCAGTCCAGTCTCTTCTTGAAAGCCTCCAGTGATGAAGCTCCCACAACTTCTGAAGGCAACTTCTTTTCCATTGATTGACTGTTCTCACTATCAGGAAATTCCTCCTTATTTCTAGGTTGAATCTCTCCTTGATCAGTTTCCATTCCATCTTAATTTGATCTCTCTTAACTTGATTGCTATGTGTCCATGGAATCCTTTAACATACTCATGTGAGGTTGGGACCTCCTTCTAAGTTCACATATAATTTTTTAAAGACTTCGCTTGTTTTTCCATGTCTGTTTCCATCTTCACTATCTTTACAGATTTTGCAATACTGCTTCTTGACTCATCTAACAGCTCTCTAAAACTCCTTGTTAAGTTCCTTCCAGAGATTCTTGTCTTTCTTGATGTCTTCCTTACAAGGTGGTTCAGATAAGAAGCACACCCTGGAGTGCAGGTTGTCCTTGAACAGTTCATTTAGTGATCAAAGTTAGAATGGCACTGAAAAATGGACTTATGACCATTTTTCACACTTAAGACCATTGTAGTATCCCCATAGTCACATGATTTACATTCGGATGCTTGACAACTGACTCACATTTATGACCGTTGCAGTGTCCCAGGGTCACATGATCCCCTTTTGCAACCTTCTGACAAGCAAAGTCCATGGGGAAGCCAGATTCACAACAACTGGGTTACTAATAGCAATAGCAATAGCACTTAAGAGTTATATACCGCTTCACAGTGCTTTTTACAGCCCCCTCTAAGCAGTTTACAGAGTCAGCCTATTGTCCCCAACAATCTGAGTCCTCATTTTACCCACCTCGGAAGGATGGAAGGCTGAGTCAACCTTGAATTTAACAAATACAATGATTCACTTAACAACTGTGCCACTTAACAACTGTGGCAAGAAAAGTCGTAAAACGGGGCAAACTAACAAACGTCTCACTTAACAACAGAAATATTGGGCTCCATGGTGGTCATAACCTGAAGATTACCTGTAGTCAATTCGATGTCTATGTATTCATTTGGTGTTGTTTGTGTATAGAGGCAGAGTTCTGTTAGCTGTGAAGAAATTACTGAAGTGGCAGAAATTAGTAATTCAGTCTCCTGCTACATTTCGGCTTGCTAAGCCATACACTCCAATTACATTTTCCTTCATATTTCCAACGTTGGCATTCCAGTCTCCAATCTCGAGCAGTGCGTCTTTCCTACGCATTTTGTCAATTTCAAATGATCATAAACCTCTGCTTCTTCTGCAGTAATGTGATCTTTATATTAAAGGGTTGTCCAATTTATAGTCTAATTTATATTATAGAGTCATTGATGGCTTTGTAGCCAGGTTCTGTTCTTCCTTAGCCATAAAAACAAAGGCCATCCCTTCTTTCTTTTTCATTTCTTGCGTACTACTACATTTCTGACTGAAAGGGTCCCAACTCCAGCCAGTTTCAGTGTGCTGATGTCCAGGATGCCAGCGTAGAGTGGTTCCATTCAACCCCCCCAAACAGGTCCC
Organism: Diadophis punctatus similis; assembly: GCA_023053685.1. NCBI lineage: Eukaryota > Metazoa > Chordata > Lepidosauria > Squamata > Dipsadidae > Diadophis > Diadophis punctatus. Next base: position 663,818 of record JALIGW010000048.1, read on the forward strand.
TGTTGCCATGTCCACATTCCAAGCTCAGTAGGGCAAGACTCACTGGGTAACCGAGTCCAACGGGCACACATGAAGTTCAGGAAAGCAGGCCAGGAGTCAAACAGGCCACGATACATGGCATGAGCACACAAGGCACAAAACTGGGCACATGTTGTGGCCTGTCGGCCACCAGCCCCTCCAGCAGCTGAATCAGAGGAGAAGGAGGAGGCATGGGAATCAGGGTCAACCTGAGAGCTCCGAGGGGGAAGGCAACCTGAGAGCTCCGAGGGGGAAGAGGGAATGGAGCTGGCAGAGAGAGAGAAAGAGGCGGAGCCTGGGCCGTCCGTCAGCCCTCAGATGGAGAGCCAAAAGCCCCCAGGTCTGGAGGTGGCTGAGGAGGAAGAGGAGGAACAGCTGGGTCCAGGGCCTGACACACGGATGTGCAGAAGGCAGAAGAGAGGAGAGCAGTGGAAATCTATGGGCCGGTCCTTGGGATGGAAGAGCCACCGCTGCTAGTGAAGCCCCACACTAGCTCTGGGGATAAAAGGCAGGAGGCAGAGATGAATAGGTGTGGCAGACAACTATTCATCTCCCAGACAGACTTGTTAGCCTGCGTTGAGAGAGAAACTTTTTGCCGGGGCTGCTGGTGCTCCTAATAAAGGAATCATTAATTTAATTACAGAGGGTTTGTCATGTTCGGGGAGCTGGGTCAGAACAGCACGTTGCTCCAGCAACACTCAAGTCCTCAGGGCGGGGTTAAGTAGGCAATACGGTGCAGCCCTTCATGAGAGGTGAGATGGCCTCCTCCTGTGTATTCTAGCCGACTGGCATTGTGCCTCTCTCCTCTCTGCCCGATGTGTCCTTGGATCAGGAGGAGTGTGGACTCTACCTCCACCTCATTGCTAACGGGGGGGGGGGGTCCTCACCTGGAACCTCCTGGCCAATTTGCTGCAGCTGTGGCTCCCCTGCTCAGCCTCAACCTGACACTGGTCTGCCCAGGTAAGGTTGTTCTGGCAGGTTAGCACTCTCCGAGCCCCAATCCTGACTAATGCTCAGCTCCGTGCTTTCCTCTGCCAACTGAAACTCACCCTCCTCCTCTAAACTGGCGTCTGAAGAGGGGCCTGGGGGCAGATCCATGACAATTCCTTCCTTCCGTGCCACCTTTGCCATTGTCGTTAAAGTGATCATCTGCCTCTGGCATCTTCCTTTCTCGCTGCTCCCCAACAGAGGCAGCCGCTGGCTTTGGCTGAGCAGCTGGGATGATCTTCACACCTTGGGGGATTCTGCTGGGGGTGGGGGGGCTCTTGGCAAACACTTCCCACGGATGTTCTTGGATAGACCTTCATCATGAAGCAGCACATCAAAACCTGGAAGGGGAGGAGTGTGTTTTACGGCATTGCCCAAATCCAATTTAATTTATTCAATGAGCTAATTAAAAAGAATTAGTAGGATACTCAGCATGGACTGGATCAGTGTAAAGTAGTCCCCCTCCCCCTTCTTTTCTCACCTAGCTCATATAGCCGTGATGGTGAACCTATGGCACGCGTGCCACAGATGGCACACAGAGCCCTCTCTGCGGGCACACAAGCCGTCACCACAGCTCAGCTCCACCACGCATGCATGCACGCCTCCTGCCGGACACCTGGTTTTCAGGTCTCTGTCACGCATGCATGCGGGGCGGGGCACATGCAGGAGACACGCACACATGCGTGGGGGTAGGGGAGCACAGGGGGTTGCACGTGCATGCGTGGGGAGCATGTGGTCATGTGCACATGCACGGGGGCAGGGCACACATGGGAGACACGTGCACATGCACAGGGTGGGGGAGCACAGGGGGTTGCATGTGTATGCATGTGGGGGGGGAGTGTGGCGGGTTGTGCGCGCATGTGTGTGGGAGCGTGGGGTGTCACGTGCACATGCACAGGGGCAGAGTGCACGCGGTTGGGTTGCGTGTGCATGTGCGGGGGGCACGCAACGACAAAAAGGTTAGCCATCACTGTCATATAGTATGCATGGACTAGGAGTCGAGTGATTTTGGCTGAGAATATTGTCTTTGCTAAAGGAACCAAGCTAATATTTGTTTGGGCATCAGTTATAATGGGAATACAGCTACACACGGCTGTTGTGCGAACGTAACGAGACAAAGAGACTATAATGCTTGGAGTGTTGAACTAGGATTAGGACAAGTCCTCAAACATGAAGACTCACTGGGAGATTTAGGATGGTTGCTACGCATCAGCCCCCTCAACCTACCATACGGGAAGGTTGTAGGAATAGCATTGAAGGGATGTAAGCCAGATGCTACCTTCAAGTTCTGGAAGAAAAGTGGGGGGGGGACATTACAGTATAGTTAATATGGATATGCATTCCAACTCCAATCCAGCACATAAAAAGAAAGAGGGGAAAATCAATATTCATTGTTAATAAGATCATACAAATGGTCTTACAGCAGTGCTTTCCATAATTAAGTGAGACTTTTATTTATATTTTCTCTGCTTGCCTTGACAATAGAAAAGGGGCAGGCAGCACATTTTATCCTTCTGTTCCAATACATAATAAAACCTTTCAACAGACTGCCATATTATCATTCTCTTTTCTATCTATATTTTTAAGTGTGGTCATACATCCTCACACCATCCCGGAAACCACTCATCACTGACAAGAATAATCTTTTTTCTCATTTAAAGCATAGCTTTGAAAGTTCCGGTCAATAAATGAACAATCATGTCTAAATCTTCAAACAGAACCATATGTTGACATAGCAAAATAAAATAGACCGAGAGGCAGTTCATAACTTGGATTGCTTCAGATTGAATGTGTAATAGTACGTCAGTATCTTGAGTTTTTTGGAATGTGACCAAACTCTTCCCCATCACCAACTCTGCCCCGGGAATGTTAGTGGAATTTTATAAACAGATAATTTTATAAAAGTGGTCCCTAGAATTCACACAAGGTTTTTGAGGGCTACTTTTTCATACCTGGTTTGAAACTGCCAATTATTATTACATCACTGTCAGGGTTCCAAATAGTATCGAAAACTAAATCAGAGTCCGAGGCAAAGTATTCCTCAAAGTTCCAATTTATTAGCAGAGCCATGTTGTCACATCTGGGAGAAACCCGAATCTGAAGTCCCCGGGGGTTTCTCCACCCAGTTGAAAGTTCAATCCCTTGTCCCCACACCCCCAAGTCCATCACGTTGACCAATCTTCATCTGCCAACTTTACAGCAACTCCCATACAATTACTAAAAGAGACACGTTTTCATGTTAATCAACTAACTGTGCAAGAAACAGACAAGAACAGCAAAACAGATGTTACCATTATCCTGTTTTTTCCTACTTGGGGATATAACCCCCAAGTTCTGCTCCCTTGTTATTCAGATGCAAAGTTTTGGGGAGAACGTAGAGGTGCCATAATGGTAATGTGAATGATAAGGGGGCATTGTGGGAAAGAAAGATTTTTCCCATAGCAACCAGCCATGGAGGAGGGCTCCAAAAATGACTTATTAAAAAAAGAAAACAAGCTGGAAATAAATTATTTAAGAAAAGGCACAACTTGTTTTGTGTAGTGTCATGCAGGAAAAAATATCAAGCCCCCCTCCTCCCCCCCCTGATCTGCTCTTATTCATTAAGAGGAAAGATGCTCAGTTTTTTCCACTTTCTTTCCACGCAGAAGATGTTGAAATCTCTTCCTGGACGGTAGTGGCTGTTCTTACCCATTTTGAGCAACAGGGAGGCTGAAGCGTTGTGTGTTGTGTTGTGTGATCCTTTGTGTCTCCTCACCCACCCGCAGCCCCTCTGGGTTCCAACTTCCAGGGAGGGAAGTTCCTCCAGAACAAGGAATCTCAACTGGGCAGCTTTAAGATGGGTGGACTTCAACTCCCAGAATCCTGTCAACGAACTCCCAGAATTCAGGAAATTGACATCTGCCCATCTTAAAGCTGCCAATTGTCATGCCCCCATCGGAGTCTGACTCTGCGGTGGAAAATGAGCTGGAACAAGAACTGACAGCGAGTGAGAGGGCAGCTCCATTGGGCTTGGAGGAAACTGGGGAAGGGCAGAATCAGTACAGGCCAAGCTGTTCAGAATTAGCAAGGCCTGCAGGCAGGGAGGAACAGAGCTCAGCCAAGGAGCATGAACCACCCCCTTCTGATGCAAGGCCTTGGAGAGTGCAGAGGAGGCAGGATCAGCTCAAACTTAGGAGGCCACTCCGCTCAGCTTCACCAGGCACACCTGGGGAATGAGACTTAAGGAGACGCTGTGGGGAGGGGCATTTGTCAGGAACAAACACTGAGTTCCTGGAGTGTTGTGTGCTGATGTTTGAACTTGCCAAGAATCCTTGCATTCCTGAGTGGCGTTCTGGACTGATTATCTGTATCTTTTGCTCCCTAAACTCCTTGCTTTGTTCTTGTTTTGGCTAGATAAATTTGGGATATATTGTCGTGCAGCCTTGGTGCAGACAGTGCTGGGCTGGACTGATTGCGACCAGAGGCTGTTTGAGGTTTGTTTGGGGGAGAATTGGAACACTAAAAGGGCTGGTTTGAACTGCCAGCTGTTTGTGTTATCTCTGTGCTGTGCCCTGGGTCATCACACCAATGTTGAGAACTCCAGAACTTGTTCCAGAGATAGTTCAAATAGGGAAAAGCACAACACCCAATAAGGAGGCCACACATGGGAAATACCCCCCAGAATATAACAACACCTGGAAGACCCCATCATTGGTAAGAAATCCACCAAAAGAAATCCTTGAATTCAGCACACATAATCATTCTCCGTCACATAGGACACTTGTCTCGTTCATACCCCTTTGCTCCACCAGGAATGCGGGGAGGGGCTGTTAGGGATGGCATATGCAGGGGGGCACCACCAAACCTGGAGACCATCCTTTCCATCAAACTTCCTGAAACTTTATGGTCCTATCCATAGGAAGGGCTTCTCCTATCTGAAGACAGGAAAATATAAACAGTGAAGCCCTAAAACAGAGAACATTGCATCTTTAAGGAAATCCAACAAACCAATAACAAAGAACTGGAGAAAAATCACAAAATACAAAGACTTGCAAATAGAAGTGTAAAAAGAAAGGAAAGATAGTACCAATAGTAATAAGTGGACAACCAGTTAAATATGAGCCAGCAGTGTGCAGCAGCAGCCCAAAAAGCCAATGCAATCTTAAATTGCATTAACAGAGGGATACAATCAAGATCAAGGGAGGTACTAATCCCACTCTATAAAGCCTTAGTAAGACCACACCTAGAGTACTGCATCCAGTTTTGGTCATCACACTATAAAAAAGATGTTAAGACTCTAGAACTGTGATGACGAACCTATGGCACATGTGCCAAAAGTGGCACGCAGAGCCATTTCTCCCGGCACGCGAGCCATCGCCAAGCTCATCTCCACCGCGCATTTGTGTGTGCCTCCTGCCAGCCAGCTGATTTTTGACCCATTTCCAGACTTCTGAGAGGCCCGTTTTTTGCCCTCCCCAGGCTCCAGAGGTTTTCCTCCAGCCTCCAGGAGGGCGAAAATTGCCTCTCCCAGGCTCCGGAGGCCCTCCAGAGGCCAGAACGGGGCACGTTTCCAGACTTCCGGTACTTCCGGTAGGCCTGCTTTTCACCCTCCTCAGACCCCGGAGGTTTTCCTTGAGCCTCCAGGAGGGCACAAACCACCTCCCCTGGGCTCTGGAGGCCCTCTGGAGGGGGCGGGGGAGAGTGGGGGGGTCACACATGCATTACATTATGGGTGCCGGCACGCGCACGCACTGTCACGCATGCAAATAGAAAAAGATTAGCCATCACTGCTCTAGAAAGAGTGCAGAGAAGAGCAACCAGGATGATTAGGGGGCTGGAGACTAAAACATATGAAGAGGTGGGCGGGAGGTCCCTTTTTTAAGCAGCAGCAGAGGAAAAAACTTCCAAACAGTAAAAAAATTCAGAAAAAAATCCAAAAAAAAGATGGCAGCGCCCACGGACCGGCACTGACCAAACCTGATCCATGATGCCATTGTGACGTCTGGCGGGTCTCTACCAGTTCGGGTGATCTGGTCCAAACCAGAAGGAACCCACCCCTGGTGCAATCCCAAATCATCGGGAGTACCACTCAAACGCCATAAGCATTGACAAATCGCTACCCATCAATTGCAAAAGGTCGTTTTACTTGGCGCAGCTTCCCTCCTGCAACAATACCTTTAACTCCATCAAATAACAACACCTGGCTATCCCAGGTTCTTGAGAAGGATTTGATGCGTGAGCAAAAATGCTAAATCCAGTCTAAATATCTGGCTGACTGTGCAACCAATAATAATAACAACTACACTGACAACAATTAAAGGGGTTTCGCCAGTGGCTGCAGGCCTGAAAACATTGCATGGACTCTACGATACGCAACAGGTTGGGCCGGGTCAAAAACAGGTATGAACATCACCTGGCTCAGTGCTTAGCAAACAGAAAAAAAATCTCCAATCCATCCCAAAGAAAGGTTCTACCAAGGTGGAGGCAACCAAGCAAGCTGTAGAACAGTGGTTCCCAAACTTTTTCAGTCCACCGCCCCCTTGGTGATACAAACTCATCCTCACCGCCCCCCACCCCACCCCCTCAAGTGGGCATGGCTTAGTGTTCAGGTGACCGGGTGGGCGTGGCCAACTTGTAAAGTGTGCTGAAACTCACTTAACAACGCTCTTGCTTAGCAACCAAAATGTTAGGCTCAATTGTGGTCATAAGTCTTTCTTTCTTTCGTTCTTTCTTTCTTCTCTACCTTCCCCTTCTTTCTTTCTTTTTCTTTCTGTCTTTCTTCCTACCATCTTTCTTTCTTCCTCCCTCCCTCTTTCTTTCCTTTTTCTTTCCTTCTTCCCTCCCTCCCTTCCCTCCCTCCTTTCTTTTTCTATCTGCCTTCCTACCATCTTTCTTTCTTTCTGTCTTCCTCCCTTCCTCCCTCCCTCCCTCTTTCTTTCTTCCTTTCTTTTTCTTTCTTTCCTTTTTCTTTGCTTCTTCCCTCCCTCCTTTCTTTTTCTGTCTGTCTTCCTTACTTCCTTCCTTCCTACCATCTTCCTTCCTTCCTTCCTTCCTTCCTTCCTTCCTTCCTTCCTTCCTTCCATCTTTCTTTCTTTCTTTCTTTCTTTCTTTCTTTCTTTCTTTCTTTCTTTTTCTTTCTTTCCTTTTTCTTTCCTTCTTCCCTCCCTCTTTTCTTTTTCTGTCTATCTTCCTTCCTTCGTACCATCTTTCTTTCTCTTTCTTTCTGTCTTCCTCCCTCCCTCCCTCCCTCCCTCCCTCACTCTTTCTTTCCTTTTTCTTTCCTTCTTCCCTCCCTTCTCTTCCCTTCCTCCTTTCTTTTTCTGTCTGTCTTCCTTCCTTCCTACCATCTTTCTTTCTGTCTGTCTGTCTTCCTCCCTCCCTCTTTCTTTCTTTCTTTTTCTTTCTTTCTTTCTTTCTTTCTTTCTTTCTTTCTTTCTTTCTTTCTTTCTTTCTTTCTTTCTCTTTCTTTCCTTCTTCCCTCCCTTCCCTTCCCTCCCTCCTTTCTTTTTCTGTCTGCCTTCCTTCCTACCTACCATCTTTCTTTCTTTCTTTTTCTTTCTTTCCTTCTTCCCTCCCTCCTTTCTTTTTCTGTCTATCTTCCTTCCTTCCTTCCTACCATCTTTCTGTCTCTTTCTTTCTTTCTGTCTCCCTCCCTCCCTCTTTCTTTCTTTCCTTTTTCTTTCCTTCTTCCCTCCCTTCCCTTCCCTCCCTCCTTTCTTTTTCTGTCTGCCTTCCTTCCTTCCTACCATCTTTCTTTCTTTCTTTTTCTTTCTTTCCTTCTTCCCTCCCTCCTTTCTTTTTCTGTCTATCTTCCTTCCTTCCTTCCTACCATCTTTCTGTCTCTTTCTTTCTTTCTGTCTCCCTCCCTCCCTCTTTCTTTCTTTCCTTTTTCTTTCCTTCTTCCCTCCTTTCCCTTCCCTCCCGCCGGCCGTGGCCAGGCCGCCGCCGCTGCTCACCCAGGGCGATGGCTTAGTAAGTGTTCTCCGGGTCGTGCACCAGGTGGCAGAGCGCCATCAAGGCTGGCTGCCGCGTCAGCAGCTCGGGGTGCTGCAGCTCTTCATTGAGCTTGGGGAGGCCTTGGCGGCCGAAGGCCACAGGCACCTTGGTGGGGTCGATGTCGGGGGGCAGCTGGGCTGAGATCCCCGGGTGCGCCATGCCGGAGGGGAGCCCGCTGAATTTCGTGCGCCGGGTTGCTAGGTGACAGGGATGCCGGGCGGGAAAGTCCGCACATGCGCAGGTTCCGCGATGGGGCCTTCCCGTGAGTATACGAGTGCTCGCCCAAGCAGCTTCGGGAGCGGTCGGCTTCCCTCGTCGCTGTGCCGCGCTCCGTACCTAGCACTTGTAACTCCGTCACATTCCATGCTTTTGGATGCAAGGTAGCCCATTCTGAAAGAAAACATCTCGCATTTTCTTTCAGAATGGGCTGTCCTGCACACAAGAGCGAGGAACGTGAGAGAGCTTCAAGTGTTAGGTAGGACACCCGTCACGCGGTTGGACGCAGTTTGGGGTGACCAGTTGTGCAGGGCGGGGCAGGGCGGAGCGGAGCCTGGGCGGGGACTGGGCAGGGGCTGGGCGGGGGCTGGGCAGGTTGCAAGATGGGCATCTTATCTAGCACTTGTAACTCTGTCGCATTCCACGCTCTTGGATGCAGGGCAGCCCATTCTGAAAGAAAACATCTCGCGTTTTCTTTCAGAATGGGCTGCCCTGCACACAAGAGAAAGGAACGCGAGAGAGCTTCAAGTGCTAGATAGGAGTCGCGCGGTGGGATGCAGTTTGGGATGACCAGTTGTGCGGGGCGTGGCGTGGCGGGGGCTGGGTGGGGGCTGGGCGGGCTGCGAGACGGGCATCATACCTAGCACTTGTAGCTACATTGCATTCCACGCTCTTGTGCAGCCCATTCTGAAAGAAAACATTTCGCATTTTCTTTCAGAATGGGCTGCCCTGCACACAAGAGCGAGGAACGCGAGGGAGCTTCAAGTGCAAAAGCATGGCGAACCACCTACCACCTACCGCCCCCCTGGCCCCTCTCACCACCCCCGTCACCACCCTTGCCTCTCACCACCCCCCTAAGGGTTCCCACCGCCCCCTGGGGGGCGGTACCGCCCACTTTGGGAACCACTGCTGTAGAAGGATGGAAAAATAAGTATCAGAATGCAGCCCCTTCAGTGGCCTCCTCTGTCTTCTACCCAACTTGCAACTCAAAAACTTCCCTGAGAATTTTGAAAGGAATCCTCAGACATCCTGAGAATAAGGTGACCTCTTCTGCAGGGGAAGAAAAGTTCAGACAAATTACAAAGCTGAATTCAGCCCAGCCTTAAACTGCCATGTGACCCAGGCTTTCAGCCTGGGAGGAAGGTTCCAGAAGGATGCCTTCTGTGCCCTAAAAATCACTGTCAGGGTTCTAAATAGCATCCAAAACTAAATCAGAGTCCAAGGCAAAGTATTCCTCAAAGTTCCAATTTATTAGCAGAGCTATGTTGGCACATTTGGGAAAAACCCGAATCTGAAGTCCCCGGGGTTTTCCACCCAGTTGAAAGTTCAAGCCCTTGTCCCCACACCCCCAAGTCCATCATGTTGACCAATCTTCAACTGCCAACCTGGCAAGCATCCATCCATCTCCTTCCGTGCAGGTGCAGGAATGCGAAGACAAAGGACAACCTTGACTATCTAGAAAGAATTTGTTATGGCTACATACAGACAGCCCTCATGCAATTCCCCCTCCCAGATTCCCACACTAAAGAATGCACATTAAAAGACTATAAAGTGTGGCAGGCCAAAGACCCCAACTAAATCACCTTAAGCCGGATGGCTTTTGCAGAGAAATGAATTCATCGGAGAAGTTCTGCGGTTTGGAAGGGAGCCAATTTCTCAGATCTTTGGAAGACACCTTGCTTTGGTGGAATAATTATATGTTCATATCTCCCTAATTCTTAATTATACTGTGATGCACACTTCCCCTTCAACTCAGGAGCTTGATTGAAGGGTTGCTTTCCCATTGTATCAACATTCTGACATCAAGAGAGAGGAAAGCTGATGCAGCGGGGAGGGTGGGGAGGGGAGAGACAGGGGCAGCAGAATAACTTAATCTTCTGCTTCTCCTGTCATTGAAGCAGTTGGGCCCCCATGCTCTCCTGTCGTCCCCCCTGTGCCCTAGTGCTACAAGTGTCAGGGTTCCAAATAGCATCCAAAACTAAATCAGAATCCAAAGCAAAGTATTCCTCAAAGTCCCAATTTATTAATAGAGCCATGTTGGTACATCTGGGTGAAACCCGAATCTGAAGTCCTCCGGGTTTCACCACCCAGTTGAAAGTTCAAGTCCTTGCCCGCACACCCACAAATCCATCACGTTGTGCAATCTCCAATTGTCATGCTGGCAGAGTCCACCCATCTCCTTCCGTGCAGGTGCAGAGGTGCAGAGACAAAGGATGACCTTGGCTTTCTAGAAAGAATTTGTTATGGCTGCATGCCAGCAACTTCAAACAATCCCTCCTCCCATTCTCCCACAGTACAAAATGTGTAGTAAAATAGTATAAAGTGTGGCAGGCCTAAGATCCCAATTAAAATAACTTCGGCCTGACAACAAGGATACCTCAAAATACAGTGTGGACCTCAGCATCCCCTTTGATTTGCCGGGTCTACGACAACTCGCCACAACCAACTCGCCATGGGACAAGTCTCCACGGGACAAGAGTTACGCTAATGTCGAAGAAATAGTGGGATAAAGTCATTAAAGAAAGGGTGCCAAAGGAGGGACAGAATGAAATGGGAATGACAAACATTAAAATATTTTTAAAATTATTTTAAATAATTAAATGGAATTGTTGAATTGTCCCACAATGAGTTGTCCCATAGTGAGTTGGCTACGGTGAATTGGCCGTGGCAAGTTGACCATGGTGAGTTGACCATGATGAGTTGACCATGGTGAGTTGACCATGGTGAGTTGACTGTGGCGAGTTGACCATGGCAAGTTGACCATGGTGAGTTGACTGTGGCGAGTTGACCATGGCAAGTTGACCATGGCAAGTTGACCATGGCAGTTGACCATGGCAAGTTGACCCATTCCTCTCAGACCTGCAATGAAGATCAAGGCCTTGAATGAATGAACGGCCTGGCCCCTCCACCACCCACACCTACATCTCTGCCTACCTGAAGACTGGATGATTTGTCACAAAAGCAACACATGCACACGCACAAACACACACTGTCAAGTTGACCGTAAAGAGAATCACTGAGTTGGGGGATCAAACACACACTCCTTCAGCTTTCCAAAGGAACGAATGGATTCCAGAGACTGTGGGGAGGGGGGAGGGGGAGGCAGAAGAGCCTTTGTCAGGCAATTTGAATTGCTTGGCTTACACAAAGGGGCGGGGAGGGGGGGAAGAAGTGGATCGAAGAGGATCCAGTTTTCCTTATTCACCTCTCCAGTACCAGCATGGCATGCCTGGGCTTTTACAGAGATGTGAAGTGGGAGACACACAGAAACACTGGTCTGTTTTTGTAAGAAAGGCTTAATGGGTTTTTTAGTTTGTTTAGCTGAAGTTACAATGGCACCGAACAAAGTGAGTTATGACCATTTTTCACACTTACGACCATTGCAGCATGCCCATGGTCTCATGATCAAAATTCAGACGCTTAGTAGCTGACTCATACTTATGACGGTTGCTGTGTCCCGGGGTCACGCAATCCCCTTTTGCAACCTTCTGACAGGCAAAGTCAATGGGGAAGCCAGATGCACTTAACAACAGTGTTACTCATTTAACAATTATGGCAAGAAAGGACATCAAATGGGGCAAAACTCATTTAACAAATGTCTCATTTTGCAACAGAAATTTGAGGGTTCAATTGTGGTAGTAGATTGAGGACTACCTATAGTTAGATCTGCCTTTTCCACTCAGGCACCTTCAAGGACCTCTAACTTTCAGTAGCTGAAGGGATCCCCAAACTTTGGCTTGGTTACTAACACTTGTTTAGTTTGTATAGCAGAGTCTTTATCACTCAACACTTAACACTTAATCTCCTCCCTGGTATAGCCAACAAAACAAGGAGAGCCCGTGGCTTAGAGATTAATACATCTATCTAATATGTAAGTCGCCCAGGTTCCAATTCCAGAAGGGTCTGGCTAGCTGATGAGAGCTAAATAGCTTGAAATAGATCTATACTAGTCTGCCTTTATTTCTTCGTTGGTAAAATATAAATTCAACACAAAAAATAGTTTGTCGCGAAAGCATCTGGCTACAAAGGCTCCTGGATTGGGGCTGAAAGGCGAAAGTGGAAGCAAGGTGCTCCATCCCATAATTGAGTAGACCAGGTTGCCCTGATAGACTGGCCTCACCAGGGGAGGGGGAAACACACTTTACCACTCATGCTTTTAAAAATCCAAGTGGCCACATTCTGGCTAGACTTTTGCAGAAGTAACCAAATGAAGAACCCAGGAAACCAGTAACTCCAAGGCCAACCTTTCACTAGCAGGATTTAAGCAAGAAACGAGGCCAGCAGTCGCAAGTGGGTTTGCTCAACATACAAGCCACCACCCATCCCATCACTTGTGACTGCGGAGAAAAGATTGGAGATCTGAGATGTTATTAGACTTCAGTGGCTGCCATCAGACTAAAAAAATTCTGGAAAGGAATTAAATGCAGAGAATTTTGGACAAATTATTCCTTAGGAGAAACGTAGCTGGCAACAAGTAGCCTCAGAAAGGAACCAAAAGATTATTTAAAGACAACAGGAATTCCTGCCAAAATGTGAGCGAAAGGATATTTAAAAAATTGAAATAAAATGTGGCTTAACATCAAGAAATTATTGTAGATCCTCTCCAGGAGTGTTTTTAAGAATTTTTTTTTTATTCAAAAAGTTTTATTAGTACAAAATTACATAGATAATAGCTAAATATTGAATATAAAGTACAAACATTTTTTGTTTTTTCTCCCCCCTAACCCACCCCCTTCCCTCCCCCCCTCCCCTCCCGGACTTCCCAGAGAGAATACAGGGCATAATATCAATTAAATAAATTTAAATTAAGTTAATAAAAAAGAACATTATTTTGAAAGCTTCAACTCCAAATTATACACTAATAATATATCGTCTATGTATACAATAATAAAGATACAAAAAAAGAAAAAAATAGAAAGAAAAATCTCTTTAACAATACAAGAAAAGCATAACTAAAATAAAATAGAGAAAAGAAAAAAAAAGAAAAAAGATAAACAAACAAACTTCCTTCCTCCTCCCTTCAGTCCTCTACCTTGTGCAAGGTAAATATTATATAAATAATAGCTAAATATAAAATACAAAAATCTTAAACTAATATTATTAACATTAAAAATAACCTCAAAATTAAATAAAACTTAACTAAATATTACATAGGTAATCATTAAATATTAAATTTCATCATAATATTAATAACATAATATTATTATACCTTAACTTATTAACTTCAAAAAACAAAAAATCTTAAAAATCTTAAAAAAAGAAAAACAAATCTTCAATATATATATATATGTATATAAAAAAGGGGGGGGGAGAGAAAAGGAAAAATACAATCGTATTAGTCTCTATCCGTCCAATATATTTCAACACCACATCTTTTTGTATCTTGATAGTTGCATCTTTTAATAGCTCAATGATTTTGAGTTTATCAACTCGTCTCCCATCTGGTCCCGATCCTCCATCTCCTTTTCCCCGACTGTCTGGCTCTGGCACTCATCTTGGCTTTTTAAATCTATTTCCTTTTGATCCAACAGGGATGGCTTCCCCTCCTCCTCCTCTTTTACTTTCATACATCCTTCCTCTGGAATTTTGGATATATCAGCCTTTAAAACATTGACATAAAATTCAGTAGCTTTCTTTATCGTATTAAGCCGGTATCTTTTTCCAGAAAATTTCACCGCTACTCCTACTGGCGCTTCCCATTTATATTGTAAATTTAATCTTTTGAGTTCATCAATCAGAAAGGTGTAACTTTTTCTGGCTTTGAGCATTTTAGAGGGGATTTCTTTCCAAATCTTTAATTCCTGACCATCACCTTAAGATTGTTGTTGAACGTTGCCTGTATAATTCTATTCTGTAAGGCTCTTGTAGTAAAATATATAACAATGTCACTTGGTAAATGTTTTTGTTTAGCATACCACGAGTTGATTCTGTATATCTTGTCAATTTGTGTAGCCAGTTCCACTTTAGAAAATCCAGACACCTGGTCCAAAGCATCAACCATCCTTCCTTTTAAATCTTCATATAATCCCTCCTTCAATCCTCTGACCCTTATAGCAACTTCCATTGATCTGAACTGCATCATCAACACCTCTGTTTCAAAATTTGCAATGTCATTTTGAATTTTATCTATATATTCCACCGAGGTTGCCAAAGCTTGTTTATTTGTTTCAATACGTTCTGCCAAAACTTCAATATTTGTTGCTAATCCTTTGCAAACCTCTAACACGTCCGACCTAAGTTGTTGATTCATATTCTTCAAAGCAGCCTGCATTTTCTTGTCTATCTCACTAATTTTCTGATTAAATTCCAAAGTCAGTTCATGCTTCATAATCTTTAAATTATTTAATAAATTTTCAGGTGTCATAGGCTGTAGAGGTGTTAACTCAGTATTAAGTTGCATTTTAGAAATATAGCCAGAGGGATAGTCATTTCTTTTACTCAAAACAATCTTTCCAGATTTTGAAGCCATTGTGGTGTTTCAAAAGAGTACAAAGAGAGAGAAAAAAAAGCCAAATCCCTAAAGTTCTTTCCAATTTCAAAACCAGGTAGTCTTTTATTATTAAAAATCTATCAGTTATAACTTTAATCCAGGGTTAGGAGACAGAGAGAGAAAAGCCAGTTTTCCAAGTCAAAAGTTTCCATAAGAAAAAAAAAGCCTCTGGGAAAACGAAAGTCACTTTCACTTCTTCAATCGCCATATTGTTACTTTGTTTCCTTGCCGAAGTGAAAGCTAACAAAGAAGTTGAAGAAAAAAGAAAAAGGAAGTTTCAGTACTTGCCCATCTCACGCCTGTTTCTTTCTGTCTGCTTCTATAAATCAAAAAATAGTTGTAAATCCCATTCTGGAAGCAGCGGTGGTCACAACATCTAGCTCCGCAAAAGCGGAGGTTTCCTGATTCCGGAGCAGGAGACAGGCTGCATGGGGAGCTCTCCCTTCGCGCCCCTAGATGGCTCTTAGGGCACTGGGGGGGCTCTACCCCACCTGTCAAGCTCTCATCTCTCCCCTTTGCCCGGGGAAGAGATTTCAAAGCCGCCAGACAGCTGTTCTGGCAGCTTTTTACAGGAATCGGAAAGGCGCCCAACGAAGGGGCGTCCGTGATGGCGCGATCCAAACCGGAAGTCTCAAGATTTTTTTTTTTACAGATTGCAGATTAACTACGTTGGAAGGGACCTTGTAGGTCATCTAGTCCAACCCCTCATCCAAGCAGGAGACTCTACACCATTTCTGACAAATGGCAGTCCAGTCTCTTCTTGAAAGCTTCCAGTAATGAAGCTCCCACAACCTCCAAAGGCAACTTCTTTCCATTGGTTGATTGTTCTCACTTTCAGAAAAGTTCTCCTTATTTCTAGGTTGAATCTCTCCTTGTTCGGTTTCCATCCATTATTCCTTGTCTGGCCTTCAGGTGCTTTGGAAAATAGCTTGACCCCCTCGTCTCTGTGGCAGCCCCTCAAATATTGGAAGACTGCTATCATGTCTCCCCTGGTCCTTCTCTTCACTAGACTAGCCATGCCCAGTTCCTGCAACTGTTCATCATATGTTTTAGCCTCCAGTCCCCTACATCCTGGTTGCTCTTCTCTGCACTCTTTCTAGAGTCTCAACATCTTTTTTTTATAGTGTGGTGACCAAAACTCGATGCAGTTGTAGGAAGTTAGCACCCACCCCTCTCCTAGAAAAATGAAATATCCTAGGAAATATTAAAAGGCAGAATATTCTATATATCCCCTGAAATATGCTTTTAGGCAGACAAAAGACTCACTCTTTTGTCTGCCTAAAACAGCCCCCACCAATGTGCCAGCACACTCAGTAGCCCCCACTTTTGTCAATGGGCCATTAAGGACTGGGCCCAGAAACAGTCTTCTACATAACAAACAAATAACAACCATATTAGGAATTGCCCAAAGCCCTTTCATTACACCACAAGGGACCTGGGAAGATTACATCAGTCAAACCTGGGACTCAGGACAGCCCACAAGAGTTGCCACAGCATGCCCCTGGGAGTCTGACAGCCAATGGGATACATTTCTGTATAGGAACAGGAAACAGTTAGGGAGGGGCCCAAGAGAGAGTATAAAGCAAGAAACTCCCAGCATCTTGGCCCTTCTCTCCCTGGACCCAACATCTGAAAACATGTGATCCACCTTTTCTGTTCAGGAGCTCATACCATGTGCTCTCTGTTCTTCATTAAACCTTCTTTCCAAACAACTTCCATGAATCCAGTGTCTTTTTCTCCACTTGGAACTGAACCCAGAAAGATATTCCTTACAACACAGTCATCTAAGAGTGGTCTTACTAAGGCTTTAAGCTTTTTAAACTATTGCAAGGCCAATATTTGCCAGGCATTGACTCTACAGTTTTCCTTTGCTATGGAAGAAACTTTGGTTTTGCAACTGTACCCCCGAATTTCAGTTTGTGAGCTTCACAAAAGATGTTCGTGGCTAAAACTGGGACCAAGTAATTTAATGTTGGTGGCTTAGTTTATTGCATTGTGATTTAGAACACATGTTTTTAGCATATCATGTTATGCAGGCTCACAAAAGCATAGTTTATCTGATAAGACACTGTTAAACCAACCATGGCTTACCATAATATACTGTCCAAACCAATATAAGCCCACGAAATTGTGGGCAGAACTTGCCACAAAGGGTAGAACTCGTAAGCAGCAGATGTATGCGGGCAGGCAAAACGTCTGTAGATGCTTAAACAGTTGTACATTTAGATGATGTTTGTTGAGATACGTGGGTTGTGAAATGAAGTAAACTTAGGGTTGTATGGATCAGTGTAGAATGGAAATTATATTGATCTATACATAACATGGTTAAAAATTACATACAAGTAATTCATGAAGTTTGATAGTTTGATAGTAAAGATAGGTAAGTGCTTGGATATTCATGTAGGTGAAACTCAGTTAGAGAACAGCTACTGGGTTAAGGTTCCTTATCAAAATATTATCCTTGAGGGAGGTGGCATAAAGTGTTTCAGGACCTCATTTCTTCCTTTAACCCCTTTAACCCTCCATTCTTCATTCAGGAAGACCCTCAAATTCATAAAGACAAGGCTCCTGAGAGAAATGGGACCATGAAATGAAACAAGGAAGTTTTCACACAACAAAAGAAGAGCAGCTAAGATGATTAAAGGACTGGAGACTAAAACAGATGAAGAACGGTTGCAGCAATTGTGTATGGCCAGTCTAGAGAAAAGAAGAAATAGGGGTGACATGATAGCAGCATTCCAATAATTGAGGGGCTGCCACAGAGAAGAGAGGGTCAAATTATTATCCAAAGCACCAGAAGAGTCCTAGGTGAACTCTTATTGACTGAAGACAGACTGGTTATGGTGGGAGGCCTGGGATGATGGGAAACTTACTGTATCTTTTTAGTTCTTGCCTGACTCTATTGCAACCAACATCTTTTAATAAAAGAACCTATCACTTCAACCAAATGGAGTCGAGGGTCTTTCTTTCCCAAGAGATCGGACTGGGGCAGGTCTGACACTTGGCCTACCATGAGCCAGACTTGGTTCCTGATAGTATTCAATTCCATGGAAGGAGCTGCTGGAAATGAATATTGCAGATGTGATCACACCAAGATGCTTTAACGGCCCCATCAATGAAGGCCTTCTGAAACACCCAGACTGTGGTCCAGGGGTGAAATGCTACCGGTTCGGCCCGGTTCAGGGGTACCGGTAGCGGTGGCTGCCGGTGGTTCGGAGAACCGGTAGTGGCGGCAGCGCGAGGCTCTGCCCACCCACCTGGACGTCGCCATTTTCTTTTTTTTAACCCTCTGAGCATGCGCAAAGCCTTCTGCGCATGCGCAGAGGGTGAAAAAGTGCACACTTCCGAACCGGTAGGAAAGGTAAATAGATTTCACCACTGCTGTGGTCCCTCCACTATCACCCCGAACATTTGGGAGTGTTATAAGGAAATATCCTTTTAGGTTCAGTTCCAAGTGGGGAAAAAGACACTGGATTCATGAAGGTTGCTTGGAAGGAAGGTTTAATGGTGGACAGGAGCACATGGCTTGAGCCCCTGTATAGAAAAGGTAGCTTACATGGTTCCAGGTGTGGTGAAGAGAAAAGAGGAAGAGAGATGCTGAGTTCCTGGTTTTTATAGTCTAAGTTGGGTCCCACCTCTTAGATTTCCTTTTCCTGTATAGAAATGTATCCCATTGGCTCTCAGACCCCCCAGGGGCATGCTGGGGCAACTCTTGGCTTTTGTCTAATCCAGCTTTGGCTGAATGAAAGGGCCTTGGGCAAATCCTATTGTGGTTTTATCATGCAGAAGACTTCCAGTCCAGGTGAGAGGAATATGTGAGCTGGGGTGGGGGTTTCCAAGAGGAGTCTTTTGTTTGTTTAAAAGCATGTTTCCAGATGTGTTCCACAGAATATCTTCTACCTTTTAATATCTCCTAGGATATCTCATTTCCTAGGAGAGGGGTGGGTGCTAACTTCCTACAGGAGCTAGGTAGTGAAGGGGACCAGATAGTTTATAGGATAGGATGACATTTACAAAAACCAGGCCCAGATCCAGAATGGGCTGGTTTTAGGTCCTTCTTTCCAGACTAGGAGAGCGTCTTTTGAATTGCTTGCCCTCCTCCCCCACTCCACCATTCTGAATGCATGAAATTTACCAATTCCCTCTTTTCCTTTTTTTCAAAGAGCCCACTTCCTATCACATGTGGGCTGAGACTCATCTATACAGACGCCTAGAAGAATGAACCCGCTGCAGTAAAAATTCCTTTATTGCTGGCCCTCTGAAAAAGTGTCTAGTGCACTGATGGCATGAGATAAATAATAAATAATAAAAATAGACAATATTCTAATCTGGAGTGTTCAGAGAACTGCTAAGTAGATGGGATACCATCCAGATATTAACGGCAAAGCTGTTTTAACCAGGGAATGAGTGTGAGAAATCTGAAATGTGTTTCCAGATGGTCTGTTTGCAGAGGGAATAAAGCTGGCAAAATATATATATATAACACTCTACGTTATGATTCACCCCCTGTAAAGAACCAGGAAAACAGCAAAATTTTCTCCTTGTAGTTCTTCAAGGTAATCCTTGCAAGGAGCAGGCAGGGTTTTTTTTTTTTAATTATTGTGCAAAGCTATTCTTCAGGCTTTCTGGGAAGGTCCCAACTCAAGTTCTTGACTGATCAGCTTCAAAAGGGTCTTCGGTGTGGAAATGCTGGGTTCTTTGCCTCCAGCCGGAAGCACTCAGGAGAGCAACTTCAGTAAAGCTGCTTTTTGCATATGCAGAAATGAGTAGGCAGGCAGCTCAGTTGACTCTGCCATCTTTGATGCAATGCTTAAAAGCATCACTCCCCAGAGCTAAGAGCTTCATCAGCCTCGGTAAGAATAAGGTTCTTTCCAGATTTCACTGTTCTCTCCTCCTCCTCCTCCCCCTCCCCCTCCCCCTCCCCCCTCTATCCCCCTCCCTCTCCCTCTCCCCCTCCCTCTCCCCCCCCCTCTCTCTCACACACACACGTAACTGTGGTTTAGTGGGTTTATTAATATTTCCCCTCAACTCCCTTCACCAAAACCCCAGAACTGTCTCAATTAAATGTAGCCACAAGCAGACCGCTGCTAGTTTACAGAGCAATGTCCAATGAGTCCACAAGGCACTTGAAAGTTTCCCAACCAAGATAAATCCACCAAGCAAAGTTAAGTCCACAACACAAGAAGGTTCACCAGGTGACAAAAGTCCAGAGGCAGGATCCAAAGTCAAGGCACGGTGTCAATCCAAAGCAAGGCAAGAATTGCAATGACCAGAAAACACACAGCTAGGAACACATTTCCCAGCATTGCTTCCATCTGTCTGCTGTGCTAAATCAAGAAGGGTAAGGCTGCCTCCTCGTGAGTAATCTGGCTGACCTTCACTGCTCCTGCCTTTTCTCTGCCCTATTCTTGGATCAGGGGTAGAAGGCAGTTCCTCTTCCTCATCACTAACCAGCTGCAGCAGCTGCTTTCCCCACCTGAAGCCTCAGGGCTGTCCTGCTGCAGCTGTGCTTCAGCCAAATCCCCCTCAGATGGCTGCTCAGAACCAATGACCAACTCCCCTCCAGATGTGCCTGAAACTGGTTCATCCTCCTCTGAGCTGGAGAGGTATCTGGGGAAGCATTCGTGGGAGTCTTCACATTCACAGAGATCTAACTTTCTATCTCTTTCCTGAATAATCACTGATTCTGACCATTTTTTAACAAGGAACAGGAAAGCAAATGGGAGTCTGGCAAGGAGCTGGAAGAGGAAAAAGAGAGAGGAAGAATCAAACAGACAAAAGGGTTGCTGTTGGTGGTTGGCTGTTATGTCCTGTAGGCATTTTCCTAAGTGCTGCTGATTGACAGCTGAATGTTTCTTGGGAAATCAAACAGAACAGAGCTGGAAGGGACATTAGAAGTCTTCTAGTCCAACCTCCAGCTCAAGCAGGAAACCCTAGACCATTTTCAGACAAGTGGCTGTCCAGTCTTTTCTTAAAAGCCTCCAGTGATGAAGCATCTACAATTTCTGGAGGCAAGCTGTTCCGCTGGTTCATTGTTCTCACTGTTGGGAAGTTTCTGCTCAATTCCAGGTTGCTTCTCTCCTTGGTTAGTTTCCATCCATTGCTTTCCATCCATTGCATCCATCTTGCCTTCTGGTGCTTTGGGAAATAAATTGTCCCCCTCTTCTTTGTGGCAGCCCCTCAAATACTGGAAGGCTGCTATCATGTCACCCCTAATTCTTTTTTTCTCTAGACTAGCCAGACCCAATTCCTGCAACTGTTCTTCATATATTTTTGTCTCCGGGCCTTTGATCACCCAAGTTGCTCTTCTCTGCACTCTTTCTAGAGTCTCAACATCTTTTTTGTAATGTGGTGACCAAAGCTGGATGCAATAGTCCAGGTGTGGTCTTACTAAGGCTTTATAAAGCAGTACTAATACTTCACTTGATTTTTATTCTATGCCTCTGTTTATACAACCAAGGATGTCAAATGCCCATTGTGTCTGACTGGAGTGTTGGACTTGCTGACCAAGCTGAGTCAGCTGAAGGAGAAGAGCAACCAAGATGATTAGGGGACTGGAGGCTAAAACATACGACGAACGGTTGCAGGAACTGGGCATGGCTAATCTAGTGAAGAGAAGGACCAGGAAGAGACATGATAGCAGTGTTCCAATACTTGAGGGGCTGCCACAGAGAGGAGCGGGTCAAGCTATTCTCCAAAGCACCTGAGGGTAGGACAAGAAGCAATGGATGGAAACTAATCGAGGAGAGAAGCAACCTTGAATTAAGAAGAAATTTCCTGACAGTTAGAACAATCAATCAGTGGAACAACTTGCTTCCAGAAGTTGTACGTAAATGCTCCAACAATGGAAGTTTTTAAGAAGAGATTGGACAACCATTTGTTTGAAATGGTATAGGGCTGTGATGGCGAACCTATGGCATGCGTGCCGGAAGTGGCATGCAGAGCCATCTCTCCAGGCATGCAGAGCCAACACCCGTTGCTCTTCCGGGTTCTGGTGCACCAGCCAGCTGGTCTTCACGCACACAAGAGTGCCAGAAACCGAAAGAGCAGTCACCCGGTACGCATGCGCACGATGGGAAGATGATCTTCCTGTTTCTGGTGTGCACATGCGCACTGGCCACTTGCCTGGTATCTGGCGCACATGTGCACAAAGAACAGCTCACGTGCCCAAAGACGCGGAGACGGGATCCCGGCTATCTCTTCCTAAGGGAGCAGAGCTGTCAGCCAGGACTGGCTGGCCAGGGCTTCCCTCCCTCCCCGACCGAGTGGGCTTCTTGCATGGCCCCATCCCACAATGATGTGCATCCGTGGTCCAGAGAGCCTGGCTGGCTCAGACACCCCAGAAGAGAAGCAGCAGTAGCACTGCTTGTTCTCGGTGACTGAAAGGGGGAAATGTCTCCTCCAGAATCCCGGGCACAAGCAAGAAATCCCCCCCTTCCAGCCACCGAGAACAAACAGTCCTGCCCCTGCTGCTCTCCTGGGGCTGCGCACTGGTTCTCACCCTGCTGCTTGTGCCTGGGATGCTAGGCATTCAATGTCTTTTTTATAGTGTGGTGACCAGAACTGGATGCAGTACTCTAGGTGTGGTCTGACCAAGGCTTTTTAGAGTGGTACTGGTACCTCCCTAGTTCTAGATTGTATCCCTCGGTTAATGCAACTCAGGATTGTATTGGCTTTTTTGTTACTCCATTCCATTCTAAAAGTGTCATAGGCGTCAATGAAATGCTGTGGAATGGCATTGGTCTGGAAGCTACAATGTATTTAAAGCTGAACAGAAAGGGGAAGGGGCTGCATGGTACATAAAGAAATTATATGTCTGCACAGACATCCCCCTTGGGACTGATCAGGGAAGAACAAAAGGAGAGAGCAACCAAAGTGACATTCTCACGGGAGTTCATTATAGGCCACCTGGATAGGCAGAAGAGGTAAATGAGACCTTCCTGCATCAGATGACCAGCCTTTCATAGAAAGATAATCAGATGTGCCAATTATACCTCCATCTGGTGGAATTCTACCTTGCCAAAAGTTACAGGCCCAACAAACTTGCCCTTCCTTGCTGACATCTTCGTTTGTCAGAAGGTAGGAGAGAGAACATATGGCTCTTCTATCTTAGAACACAATGGAAAAGGATTGGTTGAAGATTAAAAAAAGGATGTTGAGACTCTAGAAAGAGTGCAGAGAAGAGCAACCAGGATGGTGAGGGGACTGCAGGCTAAAACATATGAAGAACGGTTGCAGGAACTGGGCCTGGCTAGTCTAGTGAAGAGAAGGAACATGGGAGACATGAGAGCAGTCTTCCAATATTTGAGGGGCTGCCACAGAGAGGAGCGGGTCAAGCTATTCTCCATAGCACCTGAAGGCCAGACAAGGAATAATGGATGGAAACTGAACAAGGAGAAATTCAACCTGGAAGTAAGGAGAAATTTTCTGACAAGGAGCGCAATCAACCCATGGAACAGAAGTTGCCTTCAGAAGTTGTGGGAGCTTCATCACTGGAGGCTTTCAAAAAGAGACTGGACTGCCCTCTGTCAGAAATGATGTAGGGCCTCCTGCTTGGGTGGAGGGGTTGGACTAGATGACCTACAAGGTCCCTTCCAACTCTGTTAATCTGTAAAATCTTCTATCTTAGACCACAACAGAAAAGGATTCGTTGAAGATATAAACATTACAGTACTCTTGACAGAAAATGACCTGTTATCTTTGGATTTGCCTGAAGGGTTGTATGTTTTATTACCCCAACAGCACAATCAGAGCCAATGAATTTCAACTGCAACGGAGGAGTTTCAGAATAGACCTCAGCAGCAACTTCCTGATTGCACAAACTATCAAACAGTGGAAAGATTGCCACATCATGCAATGAGTTCTCCTCTGTCCGAGGTCTTCAAAGAGATGTCTGTCAAAGATGCTGTATTGGATCCTGCAATTAGCAGGGGGTTAGGCTAGATCCATGATGGCGAACCTATGGCACGCGGAGCCATATCTGAGGGCACGCGAGGCGTTGTTCTATGTCAGCTTATGCGCGCTGGCCAGCTAATTTTTGGCCTTCCAGAGGGCGGTGGGAGGTCGTTTTCAGGAGCCTCCGGAGCCTGGGGAGGGTGAAAAACGGCCCAACGGCCCAACCGGAAGTTCGTTTTTGAGTTGGTTTGGTCCATTTTTTGCCATCCGCAGGCTCCAGAGGCTTTCCTGAAGCCCTGGGAAGGTGAAAATGACCTCCCCCCGCCTTCTGGAAGCCCAAAAATCAGCTGGAATCCATTTTTCACCATCCACAGGCTCTGGCGGCTTCAGTGAGCCCTGTGTGCATGCCCGGGGGGTGGGGGGCAGTGCAGGGGGGTTGTGTGTGCATGCGCGGTGAGCAGGGCATTGCATTATGGGTGTGGGCACACACGAGCACAGTATTGTGCGCGCACGTGCCCTTTTGGCACCCAAACAAAAAAAGGTTCGCCATCACTGCGCTAGATGATCTCAAAGGCTACATCCAACTTTATTACTCCAATCTATTGCATGCTTCCATAATCTAGTTCCCCTGATTTCCTGGAACCCCACAAGCATGTTAGCCATAAATAAGGGCAAGGTTCTTAATCTAGTGTGCCTGTGGCTAAAATAGGATCTGAGTTGGAAAGGTAGAATAATATCTCTTTATGCATAAGTAAAAAGCTAGGTTTCCCAAGGATACAAGGTGAGAGGTCCTTAAACACTTTATATACATGACAAACATATTGGGTTTGGCATGTGTTCTTCAATTGGCCAGCATTACCTATAGAATACAGAATAGCAGAAGGATCTTGAAGGTCTTCTAGCCCAGCCTCCCGCTCAAGCAGGAGATCCTGTACCAATTCAGACAAATTGCTGTCTAATCTCTTTTCGAAAGCCTCCAGTGATGGAGCATCCCACAACTTCTGAAGGCAAGTTATTCCATTGGTTGATTGCTTTCACTGTTGGGAATTTTCTCCTTAGTTCTAGGTTGCTTCTCTCTTTGGTTAGTTTCCATCCATTGTTTCTTGTCTTGCCTTTTGGTGCTTTGGAAAATAGGTTTAGAAAAGAAAGAATTGAAAAAAGAAAAAGAAGAAAGATCTGGCAACCAAGATTTGAGCCACCAAGCCCTGATCTATGGCTAACAAGCATGGGAAGTGAAACTGGAACATACAGTACCTGGAAAACACCAGGCTAAGTTCCTTTCCTTTTACAGATTAACAGAGTTGGAAGGGACCTTATAGGTAATCTAGCAGCAGGAGACCCTACACCATTTCTGACAAATGGCAGTCCAATCTCTTCTTAAAAGTCTCATCTCAAGTGATGAAGCTCCCACAACTTCCGAAGGCAACTTCTGTCCCATGGGTTGATTGTTCTCACTGTCAGAAAATTTCTCCTTATTTCAAAGTTGAATCTCTCCTTGTTCAGTTTTCATCCATTATTCCTTGTCTGGCCTTCGGGTGCTTTGGAAAATAGCTTGACCCCCTTCTCTCTGTGGCAGCCCCTCAAATATTGGAAGACTGCTATCATCTCTCCCCTGGTCCTTCTCTTCACTAGACTAGCCATGCCCAGTTCTTGCAACCGTTCTTCATATGTTTTAGCCTCCAGCCCCCTAATCAGAGGTAGGTTCCTCCCGGTTCGAACCGGTTCGCCCAAACTGGTAGCAACCTGCTAGTGACATAATGATGATGTCATGGAACCGGTTCTGTTGGTGCCGGTCCATGGACGCTGCCATCTTTTTTTGGGATTTTTTTGGATTTTTTTTTAATTTTTTAGAATTTTTTCTGGGTTTTTTTCTTCTGCGCATGCGCAGAAGCTGAGTTTCCAGCACTATGCATGTGTTGCCATCTTGTTTTTGGCTCTCTTTTTTTGGAATTTTTTTGGGATTTTTTGGCACTGTGCCCACGCGGCATGGGAGGAAGCGAACTGGCAGTGAGGTAAGTTAGAACCCACCCCTGCCCCTAATCATCCTGGTTGCTCTCCTCTGCACTCTTTCTAGAGTCTCAACATCTTTTTTATAGTGTGGTGACCAAAACTGGATGCAGTACTCTAGGTGTGGTCTTACTAAGGCTTTATAGAGTGGTATTAGTACCTCACTTGATCTTGATTGTATCCCTCTGTTAATGGAATTTAGGATTGCATTGACTTTTTTTGGCTGCCGCTGCACACTGCTGACTCATATTTAGCTGGTTGTCCAGTAAGTCTCCAAGATCCCTCTCACAGTCACTGCTATTAAGCCTGGTTTTACCCAGTATATATGTATACTTTTGGTTTTTCTTACCTAAGTGTAGGACTTTACTTTTCTCTACATTGAATTTCATCTTGTCAGATAGGACCCAGTGTTCAAGTCTGTCAACATGCATCTGGATCATGAGCCTATCTTCTAGGGTGTTAACTATTCCTGCCAGCTTAGTATCATCTGCAAATTTGGTAAGTTCCCCTTCTATTCCCTCATCTAAGTCCTTTATGAAGATATTGAAGAGTATTTGGCCTAAGACGGAACCTTGTGGTACCCCACTGCTTACTTCTCTCCATGTAAACTTAGACCCATTAAGGACTACTCGTTGAGGTTTGTCAGCCAGTTGCGAATCCATCTGGTGGTGAAGCTATCTATTCCACTTTTTGCTAGCTTATGAAGAAGTAAGTTATGGTCTACTTTGTCAAATGTCTTGCTGATGTCTAGGTCCACAGTATTTTGCTGGTCTACTAATTTAGTCATGGTGTTGAAGAATGAAATGAGATTGGTTTGGCATGATCTGTTTTTAACAAACCCGTGCTGACTGCTAGTTATTACTTTACTCATTTCTAGATATTGGCAGATCTGGTTTTTTTTTTTTGTGAGAGCAAAAGGAAGGGAAGGCTGAAGGCTTTAGGAAACCCAGTGAAAATCCATTTATCTGAAAACTGGCAGAGATTTGCTTCCCATATTGAGGCCTCAAAGTGCACACATAGAAATAATGAGGTCCAGGATTTTCCTTCTGCCTGAGTATTTGAAATATGTCATCTGATATCAAACAATATAGGAGTTCGGTACATATATTTGCCTCTACTGGACAGTGATCTTACCAGTGTGCTATGACATAAAGCTAATTAAGGGATTAGGGATGAACGGTTGACTGGCAGTACCTACTGAAAGGCCTGAGGTTCTGCATGGAAGAAAGAGGATAGAAATGAAAACAGCAGCATCATAACATTTGCAGTAAAAGGCCCTGTCAGGCCTGCCCCAATTGGGTCCCTAGAAAAGAAAGACCCTCGACTCCATTTGATTGAAGTGATAGGTTCTTTTACTAACAATTGCTGGTTGCGGCAAAAGCAAGACTAGAGCTAAAATTCCCATGCACACAAAGTTTTCCCCTCTCCCCAGCCCTCTCCCCTTGACTGGTGTGTCTTCATCTAATGGCGTGCTGCAAAGGTGTTTTGGGAACAGCGCAATTGTTTGGTACCATTTGGTGCATTCCTTTCCCAGGCTCTGCAGCCTTGAAGACTGGAATAGGCCGGTTCTCACACCTTTGGCTTCCATCGAGCCTGTCACCCCACTCCCCTTTGCTCATTTCTACCCTCTACAAGCCAATTGCCTGCCTCCCTTTCTCCCCCCCCCTTTTTTCAACAAATTATGGCAGGATGCCAGCAAAGCACAAAACTGAAGATGGCAGATCTGACAGGACCTCAGATTGTTGTTCTTGGCCAAATATCACTGAGACGTAGCATCCCCGAACCAATCCAGAAAATACCTTGACTCTGCATTATCTAGACCCCTCCTCAAGTACTGACTCAAGTCACGGGCAAGAAAATTTCATGCAAATTGGAGCAAATTTAAAGAAGGGCAGTGAGAACAAGATTAACTCTCATAAAGAGAGATTGAAGGAGGAAGCTCCGCGAAAGAAAACCGAGGGAAATATGATAGAAGTCTTCAAGCAGCTGAAAGGACGTCACAGAGGAGAAAATCTGTCCTCCCTGATTCTCAGCTGAAGTGATGGATTTAAGTCACAGGAAGGCTGTGACAGAATGTTAGAAAAAAAATATTTTTAAAAGCAGCTTGGCAGAATGACCATTAGAGAAGGTGACCTTTCTTTTTTGCTGGATATGTTCGAGCAAAAGGTAGGCCACTTAGCCTACGGCAAACCACCTGTAAAAAAATACCTTGCCAAGAAAACTACAGGAACTTGTCCAGGCAGTCTCCAAAGTTTGGTCACAACTGAACAGAAGATTTAAAAAAAATGCCTCTTAGGACAGGAGTCCCCAACCTTTTGGACCTCAGGGACCACCAAGGTCATAATTTTAAATCCCACGGACCCTAATTCATAATTTTAAGTCCTGCAGACCACTAATATGAATTTTTTAAAAAGATAAATACATTTGTAAAATAATGATCAGAGAACTTCCATTTCATTAATATGAAATGCACCTATTTAATATAACAAAATTATAAATGCTTATTTAATTATAACAAAATCGTAAATCTTATTTAATCATAACAAAATCTTTAAAGGTTGCTTTAATTGTAACAAATTTATTAAAGTTAGTGTAATTATTACAAAATAATTCAAGCTTATTTGACGGTGGCTTGCTGATGTTGTTGGGAAAGTCAGTCCCATATTCCAGAGCTGTAGCTGTAGTCCCTTCCCTCCCCTCCCTTTCCCCCTTTCCTTTCCTTTCCTTTCCTTTCCTTCTTTCCTTCTCTTCTCTTTCCTTTCCTCTTCAGAGCTGAAGTGGTGCAGTGGTTAAATGCAGCCATTGCAGGCTGACTGCTAGTTCAACAGGTCAGCTGTTCAAATCTCACTAGGCTCAAGGTTGACTCAGCCTTCCATCCTTCCGAGGTCGGTAAAATGAGGACCCAGATTGTTGGGGGCAATATGCTGAACTCTGTAAACCGCTTAGAGAGGGCTGTAAAGCACTATGAAGCGGTATATAAGAAAAGTGCTATTGCTATTCTTTCCTTCTTTCCTCTCCTCTCCTCTCCCCTCCCCTCTCCTTTCCTTCTTTCCTTTCCTTTCCTTTCCTTTCTTTCTTTCCTTTCTTTTTCTTTTCCTTTTCCTGCACCCGGGTGGAGGAGCTGCTCCAGGATGACAAAAGGGCCAGTCCTGTGACTACCACAGCTCTGGAATATGGGACTGGCCCATGGTGGGGCTGGAAATCTCCACCATATGGGGTGGCACATGCAATGTGCAACTTTGCAGGTGGTGAAACGTGCAAAAAGGAGTTCAGCCCTCGCCGGCCGGAATGAAATAATGGTGCTGTTGTGGCGGGGGGCGGGCACAAGCAGGCCAAAGTGGGGGTTGCAATGGCTGGAAGCTGCAGGAGAGAAACGCTACTTGCATTTGCGTGGCATCAGCATTCTGCCTCGGTATATTTGCGCCAGCCGGTGGCGCAAGGCAGCCCTTGTCTCCTGTCGCTTGGGACTCAGAGAGATAAACGGCGTCTGGTCCAGGGAGCAGCCGGAGTTTGCTGTCCATTGCGGATGCTAGCTCGGCCCCCTGCAAACTCTCATCTCTCGAGGAGTGCTAGCTGAAGTGGCCCAGGAAACTTTGGCCAGGTTCCTTGAGAGACGAGAGTTTGCAGGGGGCTGAGCAATGGACAGCAAACTCCGGCTGCCATTTACTGCTCCGAGTCCCAAGTGACAGGAGACGAGGGCTGCCTTGTGCCACCGGCTGGCGCAAATATACTGAGGCGGAATGCTGATGCTGCGCAAATGCTGATACTGCACCACAGCAGAGAGAAGCAGCCAGAGAGAATCTAGCAGGTGCTTTCTCTCGGGCCTCCCACCCAGAGGCCTCGCAGAAGGAGAGATGAAGGCCCGAAAGGCGGCTGAACCTTTCCCCACCCCCCAGGCAGCCGTTTGGCTGAGCGCTGTGAGTTCTTGGTCTTACCTTCCTGTTCCAGCTCGTATGGCTCACACCGCTATACTCAAGATGAGGTTTGAACTCGGCCTTAAGAGTGGGGGGCTTCCGGTTCCGGTTTGCGGCATCGCGGACGCTCCTCGTTGAGTGCCTTTCCATTTCCCCGTTAAAGCCGCCAGAACAGCTGTCTGGCGGCTTGAAAGTCTCTGCCCCGGGCAAAGGGGAGAGATGAGAACTGGACAGGTGGGGTAGAGCCCCCCCCAGTGCCCCAGGTGCCAGCCAGGGGCGCGAAAGGTGAGGGCTCCCCAGCCAGCCTGTCTCTTGCTCCGGGGACTTGGAAACCTCCACTTTTGCGGAGCAAGATGCTGTGACCACTGCTGCTTCGTGAATGGGATTACAACTACCTAATGGATCAAAGAAGCAGACAGAGAGAGACAGGATTTTAAAAGGGCAAGTACTGAATCTTTTTTTCTTTCAACTCCACTGCTGACTTTCACTTCGGAAGAAACTAAGTAACAGCTAATAGGCTACAATATGGCGATCGGAGAAAGTGGGAGGAGAAGTGAAAGTAACTTTCGTTTCCCTAGCGGCTTTTTTTCTTATGGAAATTTTTGACTTTGAAAGTTGGCTTTACTCTCTCTGTCTCCCGATTCTGGATTAAATAATAACTGACAATTTTTAAAAAATAAAAGTCTATCTGGCTTTGGAATTTAAAAGAAACTTAAAAGAAACTTAAAAGAATTTTAACTAGAGGCTTGGCTTTTTCTTTGTTCTCCACTGGAAATACTAAAATGGCTTCAAAATTTGGAAAGACTGTTTTGAATAAAAGAACGGACTATTCATCTGGTTATATTTCTAAAATGCAACTTACCACTGAGTTAACACCCCCAAAGTCTTTAACACCTGAAAACTTAATAAGTACCTTAAAGATCATGAAGAATGAACTGACTGCTGAATTTAACCAAAAAATTAATGAAATAGATAATAAAATGCAGGCTGCTTTAAAGAATATTGACCAACAAATTAGGAATGATGTGTTGGAGGTATGCAAAGGTCTAGCAACAAATATCGAAGTCTTGGCAAACCGCATTGAAGAAAATAAACAAGTTTTGACAACTTCGGTAGAATACATAGATAAAATACAAAATGACATTGCAAATTTTGAAACAGAGGTGTTAATGACGCAATTCAGATCTATGGAATTTGCCATAAGGGTCAGGGGGTTGAAAGAGGGATTATATGAAGATCTGAAAGGAAGGATGGTGGAAGCTCTGGAGCAGGTGTCTGGACTGTCTAAAGAAGAACTAGCCAGGCAAATTGATAAAATATATAGAATCAACTCCTGGTATGCAAAACAAAAACACCTACCAAGGGACATTGTAATATACTTTACTACAAGAGCCTTACGGAATAGAATTACACAGGCGACGTTTAAGAATAACCTTCAGGTGAATGGCCAGGAACTAATGACATGGAAAGAAATTCCCTCTAAAATGCTCAAAGCCAGAAAAGATTATACCTTTCTGATTGATGAATTTAAAAGGCTAAACTTACAATACAAATGGGAAGCACCGACAGGAGTCGCAGTGAAATTTTTGGGAAAAAGATATCGGCTTAATACGACAAAGAAAGCTACTGAATTTTATGCCAACGTCATAAAAGGCTGATATATCCAAGGTTCCAGAGGAAAGAATGAAAACAAAAGAGGAGGAGGAGGAGGGAAAGCCATCCCTTCCTGTTCAAATCGAAACAGATTTACAGAATTCAAGTGATTGGCAGAGCCAGACAGATGTCTACAGTGTGGAAAAGGAGATGGAAGATCGGGGTCAGATGGGAGGCGAGCTGACAAATACAAAATTATCAAGTTATAAAAAGATGCAACCATCAAGATATAACAAGATGCAGTGTTGAAGTTTATTGGACAGATGGTTGCTAATATGACTGTAATTTTCTTTTTCCCTTCTTTCCTTAATTTTCTCTCTCTACTTCTTGTATTTTTTTCTTTTCTTTTCTTTTCTTTTCTTTTCTTTTTCTATCCTATTATTATTACTAATACCTTTTAAAGATTTAGAATCCTTTTTGAAGCTAATATTCTGATATATAGTAATATTATGCTATTAATATAGTGGTTGATTTTATGATGAAGTTTAAGATTTTTGTACTTTATATTTAGTTATTATTGGTGTAATATTTATTTAAGTTTCATTTAATTTTGAGAAAGAGTTGGAAATTTTTATTTAAAATTATTAAGTTATAAAATATCATAATTTGTTTGAAAAGAAGGCTTATTCAAAGTACTTTTAATTCTTTTTAAATCCTTTTTAAAGATTTAGAATTTTTCTGAAGCTAATAATCTAATATATAGTAATATTATGTTACTAATATAGTGGTTGAATTTATGATGAAGTTTAAGATTTTTGTATTATTATTTAGTTATTTTTTGTGTAATATCAATTTAAGTTTTACTTAATTTTGAGAAAGATTTGGAATTGTTATCTATTAAGTTATAAAATATCACATTTGTTTGGGAGGAAGGTTATTTAAAGTTTGGAATTAGTGCTGAATTTATAGGATAGATTGTATTTTCTTTGCTTTCTCTCTCTCTATATATATATATATTATCATCATTATTATTATCACTATTATTATTATTTCTTTTAGAGATTTAAAACTTTTTTGAAGTTAATAATCTGATATATAGTAATAGTATGTCATTTATATACTGATTGATTTTATGATGAAGTTTAAGGTTTTTGTATTTAATACTTAGTCATCATTTATGTAATAATCATTTAATTCTTAGTTAACAGTGAAGAAATGTTGTGAAAGGTAGATGATTGAAAGGAGGAGGAAGGAATTTTTATTAGTGTACAATTTGGAGTTGAAGTTTTTTAAAAAAATAAGGTGGAAGTCAAACATTTTTAATTTAAAATTTATTTTATTGATATTATGCCCTGTATTCTCTCTGGGAAGTCCGGGGGGGAGGGGGGAGGGAAGGGGGTGGGTTAGGGGGGAGAAAAATAAAAAAAAATGTTTGTACTTTCTATTTAATGTTTAGCTATTATCTATGTAATTTTGTACTAATAAAACTTTTTGAATAAAAAAAAAAGAGTGGGGGCTGGCATGTGGGCGGGGTGATGTTGGGTGATGCAGCCTTGTGTTCCCGCACGAGGGCTGGATTAATTGCTCTCCGCCATATCTGGCCCAGGGGCCAAGATTTCTCCATGGACCACCAAAATTTTCTCACGGACCACCGGTTAGTGACCCAGGTCTTAGGACCATCAGAGCTGGGCTGTAGAACCCTAAGTGACCACTAGATGGCAAAGAAGAGTGAGAGTTTTCTGTTATGCTTGGCTACCATCTAATGGTTGTCCAAATAGTTGCAGAGAAGATCTGGTAGCTCTAGGACCGTGATGGCAAACCTATGGCATGCGTGCCTGAAGTGGCACATGGAGCCATGTTGCCTGGCACGTTTGGCGTCACCCGTTCCTCTTCTAGGTTTCTGGTGCGCATGGGCGTGCAACAATCAGCTGTCCTTCATGTGTGCGGCAGTGCCGGAAACTGGAAGAGCTGGTCTTCCGTTTTCCGGCGTCAGCATGCCAGCTGATCGTCACGCGCGCATGCACGCCAGTAACCGGAAGACTAGCTGGCCGGCGTGCATGTGCGTGGGAGAAACCGGAAGTTCATTTTCCAGTGCGCGCATGCCCCCTGGGCAGCTCCTCTTCCAGGTTGCAGCCCAAATGAGCATGTGCGCATGCACGCGCACACTCCCTTTTTGGCTCTCGATGCAGAAAAAGTTCACCATCACCACTCCAGGACAATCTTCTGTATGGATTGTTTACTCTGGTGAGACCGGTCTATTAGGACAACCTGGTCTACCCAAATATGGGAAGGACCATACTGCTTCTGCTTTTGCCTTTCAGCCCAAATCCAGGAGCCTTCGCAGGCAGTTGCTTTTGCGACAAACTATTTTTGATAGTTTGAACTATTTCTGTCTGAATGGTGTTCCTACCCTGCTCATTGGTTGCACTTGGTTGCCTGAGTGGTCCTTCCAATCTGTACTATTTCTATGATTTTAGCCAAGGTGCCTTGCATGAAGAAACAATGATTAATAAGAACATCTATGGAGATTCTCAGTCATCCAGGTCATGGTTGCCCCAAAGGTGCTTTTTCAAGTGGCAACCAGACTTTCTTGTTTTTCTTTGAAGATGTTTCGCTTCTCATCCGAGAAGTTTCTTTAGCTCTGAGCTGAAAAAGCTTCTCAGATGAGAAGTGAAACGTCTTCAAAGAAAAACAAGAAAGTCCGGTTGCCTCTTCAAAAAGCACCTTTGGGACGATGAATAAGAACCTTTGAAGGTTGGATCTGGCAAATATCAACAGCTCTACCCACCAAAAGGATTGATCTTTCAGTCTACCAGGCTGCATGGGAAAAAGAATTGAACTGGGCTTTTACTATAAATTGGGCTTGCGTTTAATACTAGGAAGTTTTTTTCCCTTAATAGCCTTCTTAATCCATGCAACATATCAAGGAATTGTGTCCTTTAATCACTGCTGGTGGGGCTTCTAGTTTTAGTATACAATTAATAATGCACTTTGAGCACGAGAAGACTGGATATGAACCTTCTGAAAGTAGCATTCCTTAGCATTTATACGCTCCTTTAAAGTATCTAAAGTACACTGTAATCTTACAGAAGTTCCGTTTGTTTTGTATATGTTAAGCATTTATTCACTATTTTTCTGTCTGCTGTGGATGGATCTGGTATTAAGATAGAGTGAGAGCAGCTTGACTCAAAAATGTCTTGTTGCAAAGGCAAAAACTGAACTTTCCCCCTCTGTAATTAAAAATATTTATTAAAAAAATATTTGTCTTCCCACCAAGTCCTTCAAAATATTGTAAAAATGAAAACAACCACCATTCAGAAAACCAAAGAAAATTAAAAGCAAAAAGAAGCAAGTTTTATAGTAAAGGGAAAAAAATTAAAAGTATTAAAAACCTATTATAGACTACCAAAGACCTAAAATGAATGTTTCCCCTTTGCAAATTCAGCAAGGATGAATTGCTCATTTCTCATGGCAAGAGGTTCTCTAATTTAAATACTTCTTGGCCCACAATTGAATTTCTTAGCATAAACAATATACTATTTGCTAGTTGTTTTGTAGCACACACAAACACACACACACACACTACAAAGGTTAGAATATGCTCAGGTATGGATTCACCCCATGACACTTTATGAACAATTAACATTACCTTTTTACCATCTCTTCTTCCAATAGAGGTATTTTTGCCATGTCACACAATGAGCAAAAATGTCGTCTCCAATGCACAATGAGTGTGCAAAACCTCAATTCTTTGCAGATGCAAATCCTTTCTTTACTTTTAATAGCATTGAAACTTCAAGTGGTAAGATTTCTAATTCTAGGCAATTCTGAATGCCTTAGAATTCAGGTCCAGCTTGTTTACATATTGATAGTATTAAAAGGAGCAAGAACTGATCCATAAAACTCATTTCTGTATCCCCCCTTTTTTTACTCTTGTAGCTGTAGAGATAGAGGTCATGTAGAGGTTGTGTGCAGCAAACTGCCTACCTCAAGCAGACCTCCTATACCTACATGATCTCACCTAGTTCACATCGCCAAGATGATATAGGACACTATCCCTGGCTGGTATGTGATCTCATCTAGGTTGTATCAACAGGATGTTCTTAAGGATTGGCGAGGAGAACTCACCAATAAAAATGCTGTTGCTCTTTGTTACCTTTTGCTGCTTGGAAAACGATATAAAAGCAGTAAACACTGCAAAGGCAGTCAGACATCTTAGCATCTTGCAATGACTGGTCTCTAATTCCATCACTTAGCAACATTAATGAGACTATACAATACAACAAAGCACAAATAAAACCCAGGAAAATCCTCAACACTGTTCAAAGATGACATATACAACACAGACGTTGAAAAGGGCACCCACAGTTTTTAAGGTACAGTGGTACCTCGAGATACGAGTGCCCTAACATACGAGATATTTGAGATACGAGCTGTCGAGCAAGCGAAGTTTTGCTTTGAAATACGAGCAACATTTGAGATACGAGGAACAGCCGGCTGCACATGACCCACTCATTTCTGCAACATTCTGAAAGGGAGGAAACCTTCAGCCAGATTTGAATATCAAAGAGAATTTTCCCCCTTTAGCTTAGCCATCGTGGCGTCCGTAGGGCTCTTGGGGGGGGGAGGAGGCAGAGAGAAAGGAAAGGACTGCCGATCTGCCTTCCCTCCCCCCAGCCTAGCCGAGAGCACGCTTGGACTTGCCTGGGTTTCCTAGAGTGAGTGGGAGGAAAACACTCTCTCTCTCTCTCTCTCTCTCTCTCTCTCTCTCACACACACACACACACACACACACACACACAGACAGACCCCTAGCAGCCAGCCCAGCCAGCGCAGCCAGCCAGCCTGGGGGCTGGAACGGATTAATACGAGGAACAGCCGGCTGCACATGACCCACTCATTTCATGGCCCACTCATTTCCGCAACATTCTGAAAGGGAGGAAACCTTCAGCCAGATTTGAATATCAAAGAGAATTTTCCCCCTTTAGCTTAGCCATCCTGGCGTTCCGTAGGGCTCTTGGGGGGGGGGGGGAGGAGGCAGAGAGAAAGGAAAGGACTGCCGATCTGCCTTCCCTCCCCCCAGCCTAGCCGAGAGCACGCTTGGACTTGCCTGGGTTTCCTAGAGTGAGTGGGAGGAAAACACTCTCTCTCTCTCTCTCTCTCTCTCTCTCTCTCTCACACACACACACACACACACACACACACACACACACAGAGAGAGAGAGAGAGAGAGAGAGAGAGAGAGAGAGAGAGAGAGAGAGAGAGAGAGAGAGAGAGAGAGACCCCTAGCAGCCAGCCCAGCCAGCGCAGCCAGCCAGCCTGGTGGCTGGAACAGATTAATGGCATTTCAATTAATTTCAATGGGGAAAATTGCTTTGAGATACGAGCAAATTGACATACGAGCAAGTTTACAAAACGAATTAAACTCGTATCTCGAGGTACCACTGTACTTTAATTGAAAGAAATGGGTTGTTGTGATTGCCCTTTTAAGGTGGTGTAAATAGGAATGTAGTTTAAAAACTCAAAAGTGTGTTTTCAAATACAAATTGTGGTAAGGGATGGCTTCAGAGATCATTGGTACAATTTTATGCAGTTTTGTCTCTCCTTATTAAGAATATAAGCAAAATCAGAGCGTGGTGTCACTTTTACTCAGCACAAAAAACCACAGAAGGCATTAGAACCTCATAATTCTCTAGCTGTTAAGATTCAAGTCCCCAATCCTTGATTGTCTAGGATGATCATAAAAAAGTCTTCCCTGGACAACACACTCTAAATATGCTTTCACTTACTTGTATTGAGTAAATCCTGTTCCTTTTCCTGATTTTCTTTTATCATGAATTGTCACTCCAATTATTGTCCTGCCTTTAGGGCCTTTAGAGCCACACATTTTCTCAGATTGCTCGAATTTAAGTGCCATAGCTCCAGGACGATGCTACTTCTAAACTGGAGCCAAGTAACATTTTCTTTTATGACTCTTTGCATAGGACATCAAACTGTATCTCGTTTGGAAGAGGGACAAGTCATCCAGAGCTGAATATCCTTCCTGCATTTTTGGCTCCCAAATCCCTTTTGCGGAAAAAACATGCACTGGTAGGAATGAAAACTCCTGCAAAGATTTTAGTGTTAAAACTGGGAGTCAGATTCACATCACTGACTTCAACTCCCGTACAGTAGTTTCCCTTCCTAGCAACCTAGCTAGGATTTCTGGGATTTACCGTAGAAGATATTTGCAAAGGAAAAGGGCTGATGGAGGTTGATGAAAACTGTGCCAGAACGAGTGTGTGTTATTTTTCCTCCCTTCCTAAGTGTAGGAGAAAACAGTAGTAACCATGGGGAAGGGACAAAAGCCCACCCCCCCCCGAGAAAAACCTCTTAATACAAAACCAAAATTAGATAGAAAACAGATTCATACATCAGAGTGTTTAAGCAACTTTAATGGCCTTGTTCACTGTTCACAGTTCTGGCACTGCGCATACGCTGCCTTCCTACCCCACAGTGAGTCCAAGCAGGGGTGGATGGCTGAGGGAGCGTGTGAGACACTGAAAGAACGAGCGGCAGGACCTATCTCCATTCCCCTCCCTCCAGCTGTCCGAGAAGCCACGAACGCATGGTGATGATCCTAGGCATTTTTGCACGTTTGAGGCTTCTCGAGCTGCTGAGGGGAAATGGGCGGCAGGATCTATCTCAATTCCCCTCCCTTCAGCAGTCCGAGAAGCCACACCCACCCGGCCACATGGCCAGCAAGCCACGCCCACCCAGCCACATGGCTGGCAAGCCACACCCACAAAACAAGCCACGCCCACAGAGTGGTAGTAAAAAAATTAGGAATCCGCCCCTGTATGAAGCCATAAATCATTTATTACAATGAGAATAGTTGGTTTCTAAAAGAGCCGTGGTGGCGCAGTGGTTAGAATGAGCATTGCAGGCTAATTGCACTGACTGTCAGGGGTTCGATCCTGACCAGCTGAAGGTTGACTCAGCCTTCCATCCTTCCAAGGTCAGTAAAAAGAGGACCCAGATTGTTGAGGGCAAGAGGCTTACCCTGTAAACCGCTTAGAGAGGGCTGTAAAGCACTGTGAAGCAGTATATAAGTCTAAGGGCTATTGCTTTTTCTCACATCTTTCACAAAACAACAAAAATGCTATAGAACACTGTGTCAAGTCAGTCAGTACAGGCAGTCCTCGATTTTCAGCAGTTCACTTAGTGACCATTACAACGGCCCTGAAAAAATTGACTTATGACCATTTTTCATACCTATGACCATGGCTGCATCCCAATGGTCACATAATTTACATTCAGATGTTTGGCAACTGACTCCTACATATGACGGTTGCTGTGTCCCGGGTTCACGTGATCCC
Organism: Diadophis punctatus similis; assembly: GCA_023053685.1. Classification (NCBI taxonomy): domain Eukaryota; kingdom Metazoa; phylum Chordata; class Lepidosauria; order Squamata; family Dipsadidae; genus Diadophis; species Diadophis punctatus. The sequence goes on from JALIGW010000048.1 coordinate 702,271, forward strand.
CTTTTGCGACCTTCTGACAAGCAAAGTCCATGGGGAAACCAGATTCACTTAACAACTATGTGACTAATTTAACAACTGCAGTGATTCACTTAACATCGGTGGTAGGAAAAGTCATAAAATGGGGCAAAACTCACTTAACCAATTTCTTACTTAGCAGCATACATTTTGGGCTCAATTGTAGTCATAAGTTGAGGACTACCTATACAGGAATCCCTTAAAGGACAAGTCTACCAGGTAGACTTTTGTATGTTAGGGAAAGAAGGACACTGCCAGACTCAGGCCGTGTGTGTGTGTGTGTATGTGTGTGTGTGTGTGTGTGTGTGTAAGCATGTACTTGTGTGCATTTAGTCATATTCCATCTTTCATGCTTTATTTTCCCGTTGCCTCTGTGTTGTTTTCAACGCACCAGCACCTCTTCAGCTCCATAAAATCCCTTTGGAGATGAACACCGAGAACCGTATGCGCAGAGTTTGAAGGGTGGGCACATGAGATGGATTTGCATAATGCCATGGCGAGGCTGCCCATTTCAGTGTTAATCTCTCTCTCTCTCTCTCTCTCTCTCTCCCTCCCTCCCTCCCTCCCTCTCCCCAGGCACATTGAAGTGTGTCTTTGCCCTTTTTGCAGCTGCGGTACACAGAGGGGGCCAAACTCTCCCAGGGCAAATTTCTACCCAAGCCACCAAGAGCAGCCAAGTTTCTTCTGCCAGAAAAGACCCCCCAAAGGATGAGGGTGAAATCAATAGGTGGTCCATGATGCTAATAGCAAAAGTGCAGTTAAGAGAAGAACGTAGCACTTTGGCTAGAGAAATCCTTCTCTGGGTGCAATCATTGTGTGTGTGCGTATTGGGAGGGGGGAGGGGACGGCAGGAAGAGGAAATATCGCTGAATTTTGCAGGGGAATAAAATAATATTTTGCAAGAAGAAAAAGCACGGCAATAGACTCCCTATTGGGAACGGGGGGGGCATAAGGAGGAAAAATAATTGAAATGGTTTCTACGCCATTTCGAGGGGCGAATGGTTAAAAAGCAAGATGTAAATCTAACAAATAAATAACAATTTATGGACCCCTATCTATGGCACACACAGAAGGGGGGGAGGAGGCAGGCTGTGTGCCTTTCTCTATTCATCCCCCCCCCCCGATTTATAGACCTGATGTCTTTAAACCTGTCCTTTTCTATAAGGCGATCTTTTCAGAATGACAATGAGCACACATCTGCTAAAAAAACTCTGCAGTTTACCGGGTTTCCCAGGCAGCTTCACTTTCTGTTAGCTTTGTTGAGCCAACAAAAACAGGAGCTGAAATAACATTTGCAAAATAAAGGGATACCTGGCAGAAAGGAGGAAGGAGGGAGGATGGATGTCTCTGTCACTTTCTCTCCCAAATACATACCGTATTTTTGGAGTATAAGACGCACCTTTTTCCTCCCTAAAAGTGGCTGAAAATTTGGGTGCGTCTTATACGCTGAATGTGGCTTTTTCAAAGCTTTTTTTCCAGCCCTAACTAGGTGCTAACGATCTTCCCAGCTCTTACCTTGCAGGCTTTTTCATTGTTACTCTCTCTGAAGAATGTTTTTCCAGCCCTAAGTCTTTGCAGAATTTTTTTCATTGCTCTACTTGCTCCGAATAAGTTTTTTTCTAGCCCTAACCAGGTGCTAACTATCTTCCCAGCTCTTACTGGCTTGCAGGCTCTTTCATTGTTACTCTCTCAGAAGAAGGTTTTTTTAAGTCCTAACCAGGGGATAAAATAATGTGCTGAAGCTGACCAGACTAAGGATGCTAGCCAGATGAATACCTGGTAGGCAGATTGTTTTCCCCTATTTTCCTCCCCAAAAACTAAGGTGCATCTTATACTCTGAAAAATACGGTACTTGGAAAGCTTTTGCAAAGGGCAAAAGCTTTCCAAGTAAAATTGTGGCCAAGGAAGGCGCTTATTGTGAAACAGTTAAAAATCTGGGGTGTCCAAGGCATTTATTTTAAAACGGGGGGGAGCAGAAGCTGGAATGGATGGGATTTGAGGGTGGGAGAAAACCCTTGATGGTTTCTAATGCAAGCATCAACAATGCACGTTGTCTTTCTCTGTTGCAGAACAAACGTCACAGGATTCAGCTGGTTTGGACCGGTTCGGATGAATTGGTAGTAGTGACCTGCAGGTGGTAGCCCCCCCCGCCCCAGTGCTATGCCATCCTATTTAGCCATGTTTTCTAAGCCGCGCACATGCGTGCAAGCCACGCATGTGAGCAAAACGCGGTCACATTTTCGGTGCTGGACAAACCATTAGGTAAATTATGTGAAGCCCCCTCTGCCCAGGAAGAATTCCCTAATTACTCTTCAGTGGTTTTCCCTATAGAAAATGGGAGTGGAAAAAAAGTTGAACAAAGAATTCAATTGGGGGTAACTCCATTTTAATGGGGAACAGAGAGCCAACACGGGGCACGGGACCGTTGTCACAAGATTCCCAAACTGATCAGATCCAGATTCTCAGCTTGCGTCTCAGGATAATCCAGCTGGCAGGATGGTGGTGAGGGATGAGCCATTTCATGTCAGAAATCTGATCCTTGCAATTGGGGTTTTTTTTCTCTCTCTCTCTGCTGTGCCTTGGATAACCGAAATCTCTTTTTGGGGTGAGGACATTTTGCAGGAGCTGTTGTGATAGGCAAGAGAGCTGGTGATCTTGATTCCCCATTTAGGATTAAAAGCTCATCTGGTGGCCATTTAAATCCCATCTCGGAGAGGGGGAAAGTGCTAAATTCCAGAGTGAATGGAAGCAAGCTCATCAAATACCTCCAGCACAAACCATAATTGGGAATCTGATTGTTTAGATGTGGGAGGGGTAATAATAATATCTTGTAAATGAAGCCTGGTGTTGAGTCATTCAATCAATCAGAGTAGAGCTGGAAGGGACCTTGGAGGTCTTCTAGTCCAGCCCCCTGCTCAAGCAGGAGAATCTACAATATATCATTTCAGACAAGTGGCTCTCCAGTCTTTTCTTAAAAACCTCCCATGTTGGAGTGCCCACAACATCTGATGGCAAGCTGTTCCACTGGTTAATTGTCTTCAATGGTCTAGAGCAGTGGTTCCCAAACTTTTTCAGTCCCCTTGGTGCTACAAACTCATCCTCAGTGCCTCCCACCCCCTTCAGGTGGGGGCGGCTTTGTGGTCAGGTGACTGGGTGGGCATGGACAACTTGTAAAATGTGGTGAAATTCACTTAACAACGCTCTTGCTTAGCAACCAAAATTTTGGGCTCAAATATGGTCATAAGTCTTCCTTCCTTCCTTCCTTCCTTCCTTCCTTCCTTCCTTCCTTCCTTCCTTCCTTCCTTCCTTCCTTCCTTCCTTTTGTCTTCCTTCCTACCATCTGCTTCTTCCTTTCTACCATCTGCTTCCTTCCTACCAGCTCTGACATCTTAACACCACCAAGCAAATCACATTGTCTTTTGACCAGGCTTTATAGAGTCCGTTCCCCCCACCCCCACGTGTCTTCCAAGCACTATGCACGAAGGTTATTGCAACTCCACATCCTGTTTCAGGGAACTATTTCCTAGTTAACCTGGAGGCAAGCAGGTGTGGCCACATTCGCCTTTAGAAAGAGACCACCATAAAGGCACAAAAAGAAGTCAGAGACATCACTAAGCTATTGGCCCCAAACCCCACCTCCGGCGTCCTGAGCCCGAGGTGACACAGCGTTAATCATGGCTGAGCAAACTAACCTGCTCGGCATCCCCGGATGGCTTGGGAGCAGCTCGTTGTCCCCTCAAAGGGGAGGAAGCATCGGCTGAGCAGGATAAAGCCGCCGATATCACACGCTGTGGTGCCCACATACAGGTACTGAATGTAAAATAGTAAGTTGTTGTATAAAGTTAAAATGTTGTTAAAAGGAACTGTGTAAACAAGTAAGTATAGAGCCAGACAGCTTTTAAAATGTATGGTAGGTAGAAAGGGGGAGATGTTTATCCCAGTGCTCCAGAAGGGAGTGGGGATAGATTACATCATAAAGAGACAGCCAATCGGAGCATAGATAGCAGGGACAGAAACTATAAAAGGCCTAGTTGAGGGCGCTGTGGAGCTCTCTGTCTGTAGTAACTTCCATGAGGGAAGGTTTAGTTGGAAGAGCTGAGGGAAGCTTTGTTGTGTGGTAACTTCCAAAGAGGGAAACTTAAGTAAGAAGAGCTGAGGAGAGCTCTCAGTCTGTGTGCAACTTCCAGGAGGGAAGGTTTAGTAAGAAGAGCTGTGAAGAGCTGTTTTGTGGTAACTTCCAAAAAGGGAAGGTTCATAGTGAATCTCTACCTGAGTTTAACTGTCCAAGAGGGAAGTTGACAGGAGAGAAGATAGGCCCTAGGCAGTTCTGTGGGAAGCAGGAGCCAGGGTCAGGGAACTTTATTGACTGATATATTGTGTTATTTGTAGATAGAGATAAATGGTGAAACATGCTCTTATCTATAGGCCTAGAAACAAAGAAGAACTGGATTTGCTTAGATTTAGTCAGGAAAGCAAGGAGAGTCTCTGAGGGGAAGAAGAGAAAAGAAAGAATTAAATAGCTGGTTGTGGCTGTAACAAATTCACTTGACAATTACCGAGAAGTTGTATTTAAGTAAACTGTTTTCTGGTTTGTTCAAGAAACGTGTCAACGTCTGTTTATTTCTCACATAAAGTGAATCTTAAACAATCCTGCAGAGCATAGAGATATTGTAAAAGTAAAATCAAGCCTCTAAAGAGAGAGAGAAGTGAAACAGAGAGTGCGACCCTTGGTCAGGGAGACATAAAAAAGAAAAAGAAAATTAAACACAAATCGCCACCAAGACATATAAAACAATAAACCTGGCTGGAAGGGGATAGGTGGCATCCTCGCACACGCGCAGAAGGAAGAATAGTCAGAAGGACCCGGCCAGTCTGCCTACGTCTGCGCTTGTGCTCAGATAGGGGGGGGGGAAATCACTCCTTGACCCCACCCACAACTGGATAGGAAACACTGAGAAACAGGAGAGCTGTCTCTTTCAGCATTGCGTCCCACCTCCTCTTCTGGCTCTCTTCAACCGCTCACCATCAGACCCAATGTGATTGACGTGAGGAAGAGCCTGTAGCAACGCTCGAAGGGGAAGTTTGCGTTCCAAAGGAAGGAGAAAATGAACAGGCAATGGGGTTACCAGTATGGCGAACCACCTGCCGCCACCCTTGCCCCTCTTAGCGCCCCCCTGCCACCACCCTTGCCTCTTAGCGCCCCCCTAAGTCATCCCACTGCCCCCAGGGGGCGGTACTGCCCACTTTGGGAACCACTGGTCTAGAGTCTAGCCTATAAAACCTGCATCTATATATACGGGGCATCCAGAACCAACCCTGGGCTCCAAGTTAAGTGCCAATCAGACAGCATCCCCTTGACAAGCCTGTCTTGGCAACCCAAGGATGAAGGTTTCATGTGCAATTATGGCTACTCTTCTTGGAATTGTCTGAGCTGGATGGAACCACTTCCTTTCCCTGCCATGTTATACACATTTTGAACACCGCTGTTAAACTGGTGGTGCCACATGGCATTCTGGGCATCCACAGGACGGCCTTCATCCATGGCACCATTTCCCACCCTGAAGCCCCCCCACACAGGTCCAGGACTGCCATCTCCCACTGCCTCCACCTTCCCTCTCTGCTGGCAGAAGCTGGAGGAGAAATTCACTGCCTGATCTGAATTCCCTTTAGTGAGCGAGCTCCAGGGCTTTAGGCTTTAGTTGAGAACACAAAACTCCTCATGAATAAATCCATTAAAACAAAACAAAACAAAGGTAAACTCAGCCATGCTGTTTCAAAGGCTTGACGGATGGTGAATGTTTACTCAATCACTGCAAAGGGGAATAAATGTTTGCGCTTCAAAAATAACATTAAAAATGCAAAGTTTTGGGGACCAAACCTAGGAAGGAGAGCTAGTGCCCAAGGCAGAGGGCAGGTGGGGGGGAGGGGGGGAGGAGGAGGAGGAGGACTGTAGGATCCTTGGTGCTCTCTGAGCTTGGTAGGTTTTTTTAAAATAAATGTTGGATTACCAAACTAGGTAACATCCTCAGTGCCAGAAGGGAGTGGGGTTTATGGGAGGAGGAGGAGGAGGATATGTGCTATTTTGCTCCTTCTTCTGTTACTCTTGTTTTGAAGGAAAGAGAGGAAGGATGGTTGTGTTTGAATCATCCTTTTTCTCATCAAGTGTTCATTCTTCCACCCCCCCAGGCCACAAACGATCGATCAGCACCCCACCCAACTCCAACCTGGCGCCTTTCAAATATGCTGGTCTATAACTCAGTTCAACCCCTGCCAGCCCAATTGCTGAACATTTTGAGAATATGGGGCGGGGGGGTGGCGGTTGTTATTAATGAGGGTCTTGGGCCAAGGGAGACCACGGTGCCACAGATAGCTGGTTGTGAGTCCCTCCTTGTGAAATGGGGCCATGGGATTCAGAAGGGCTTGCTGCTTATGTACCTGGCTCCCTGCCGCGTAGCAGCTGCCCTGCCTGAGATACTTGACATGATAGCCACAGTGGCGGTTGACACACCCAGGCTTTTGGTCATGGGAGATTTCAACCTGCCATCCGTTGGTGAAACATCTGAGTTGGCTCGGGAGTTCTTGGCTTCCATGACGGCCATGGACCTAACCCAGTTAGTTCCTGGCCCCACACATGAGGGAGGACACACTCTAGACTTGATTTTTGTCTCTGGCCAGTGGTTGAGTGGTCTTGATATAGGGGATGTAGTCATTAAACCCTTGTCATGGTCAGATCACTCACTCCTTCAGCTAGACTCCATACCACTTCCCCACGCCGCAGGGAGGCGGAACCAGTTAGATGGGTCCGCCCCAGGTGCCTGATGGACCCGGATAGGTTCCAGACGGAGCTTGGGCCACTTCCTGATGATCTAGCCCTCAACTCGGCCGAGGACCTGGTTGCCGCCTGGGATAGGGCGGCTGGTGGGGCCTTGGACCGAGTTGTGCCTTTGCGGCCTCTGACTCGGCTCTGATCCCGCTCGGCTCCCTGGTTTACTGAGGAGCTGAGGGAGATGAAGCACCGGAAAAGACGCCTAGAGAGCGGTTGGAGGGCCAGTCTCTCTGAATCTGATCGAACACTGGTAAGGTCGCATATTAAGACCTACCTAGTGGCGATAAAAGCGGAGAAATCGAAGTATTTTTCCGCTCTTATTGCGTCGTCAGAGAATTGTCCAACGGCCCTGTTCAGGGTGACCCGTTCCTTACTCCATCAAGAAGTGCGGGAGGATCCACTGGAAGGCAGGGCTGAGGACTTTGGACGATATCTGTATGACAAAATCGCTCAGATTCAGGGGGAACTGGACTCCAACTGGGTAGATACGGACGCGGTGACAGGGAATAGTCTTGAGAACGTTATCTGGGAAGAGTTTGACTCGGTGACCCCTGAGGATGTGGACAAGATTCTGGGGAGGCTCAGTGCAGCCACATGTTTATTGGACCCGTGTCCCTCCTGGTTAGTGCTGGCTACCCGGGAGGTTACACGAGGCTGGCTCCAGGGAATTATTAACGCTTCTTTGGGGGAGGGTTACTTCCCCACGGCTTTGAAAGAAGCGGTGGTGAGGCCTCTCCTCAAGAAGCCCTCCCTGGACCCAGCAATTTTAGCTAACTATCGCCCTGTCTCCAACCTTCGCTTCGTGGCGAAGGTTGTTGAGAGTGTGGTCGCACGACAGTTTCCCCAGTACTTGGAGGAATTATCATACCTAGATCCGTTCCAGTCGGGTTTCAGGGCCGGGCACAGCACGGAAACGGCATTGGTCGCATTGGCTGATGATCTCTGGAGGGCTCGGGACAGGGGTTGTTCCTCTGTCCTGGTCCTATTAGACCTCTCAGCGGCTTTTGATACCATCGACCATGGTATCATGCTGCACCGGCTGGAAGAGTTAGGGATAGGGGGCACCGTTTTTCATTGGTTCTCCTCCTTTCTCTCCAACCGGTCGCAGTTTGTATTGGCAGGGGGGCAGAGGTCGTCCTCGAGGCCTCTTACATATGGAGTGCCCCAGGGGTCGATTCTCTTGCCCCTTCTGTTCAACATCTATGTGAAGCCACTGGGTGAGATCATCCGTGGCTTTGGGGTGAAGTACCATCAGTACGCTGATGATACACAGCTGTACATTTCCACCCCAGGCCACTCCAATGATGCCCTTGAAGTGATGTCCCGGTGCCTGGAAGCTGTGCGGATCTGGATGGGGAGAAACTGACTCAGGCTCAACCCTTCCAAGACGGAGTGGCTGTGGTTCCCAGCGTCTCGATATAGTCAGATGATTCCATCTCTGACTATCGGGGGCAAGTCTCTAGCCCCTGCCGAAAGGGCTCGCAATCTGGGTGTCCTCCTGGATCCACAGCTGTCCTTAGAGGACCATCTGACAGCTGTGACCAGGGCGGCCTTTTATCAGGTCCACCTGATACGCCAGCTGCGGCCCTTTCTGGATCGGGATTCCCTGTGCACAGTCACCCATGCCCTAGTCACGTCGCGTCTGGATTACTGTAATGCTCTCTACATGGGGCTCCCCATGAAGAGCATGCTCCCATATAACACCCCTCCTGCGCGAGCTGCACTGGCTTCCGGTGGTCTACCGGGTGCGCTTCAAGGTGCTTGTTACCACCTTTAAAGCGCTCCATGGCATTGGACCTAGGTATCTCCAAGACCGCCTGCTGCCACAAACTACCTCCCATCGACCAGTGCGCTCCCACAGAGAGGGCCTCCTCGGGGTGCCATCAGCCAAGCAGTGTAGGCTGGTGACGCCCAGGGGGAGGGCCTCTCTGTGGGAGCACCCACCCTCTGGAATCAGCTCCCCCCAGACTTAAGAACCATTCATGACCTGTCCACCTTCCGCCGTGCCCTCAAGACGTATTATTTTTATCAAGCCGGGCTGGCGTGAAAAAGTTTTTGGGGTTTTTAAAATTTTAAGATTTTACCAAATTTTAATTGTATTAAATCACGGCCACATCGAATATTTTCTTTTAATTGTATATATATTTTAATGTTTATATTGTGTTTTTACTTGGCTGTTCACCGCCCTGAGTCCCCTGGAGAAGGGTGGTATATAAATTTAATTAAACTAAAACTAAACTAAAACCGCATTTATATCACAGAGCCAGCAAAGTGACTCTGGAGTTCCTGCAGCAACGTCCTTCTTCCTGTGGGTCTTCTCCATTTCTTGAATGATCTGAACTGATCCTATTTACTTTGGGGTTACAGTTATTACTCTAGACAAGCACATATGCCGATTTTGATTGGCTTTAGTTTCAAAATATGTCAGTCTTCTCCAGTGGTTTGGCTTAAAAACCACTGTTGAGACATTTCCATGGAGAGTTGACCTCAGCTGATAGGATTAGATAACAAAGGGATTAGATAACAATGCACCATGTACTGTACCAGTCAGGGGCAGGGGTGGGTTCTAACTTACCTCGCTGCCGATTCGCTTCCACCCACGCCGCGTGGCAAAAAAAACGAAGCCGAAAAACAGATGACCGTATGCATAGTGCCGGAACTCGGCTTCTGCACATGCTCAGAAGAAAAATAAATAAATAAATAAAGAATGGCGGCAGCCATGGACAAGCACTGATCAATTCGGTTCGGTGATGTCATCATGATGTCACCAGCGGGTCGCTACCAGTTCAGGTGAACCAGTCTGAACCGGGAGGAACCCACCCCTGGTCAGGGGTGAAATGCTACTGGTTCGGCCCGGTTTGGGTGTACCGGTAGCAGTTGCCACCAGTGGTTTGGAGAATCAGTAGTGGAGGCAGTGCAAGGCTCCGCCCACCTACCCGGACGCCACCATTTAATTTTTTTAACCCTCTGCACATACGCAAAGCCTTCTGCGCGTGCCCAGAGGGTGAAAAAGTGTGCTTCCAAAGCGGTAGGGAAGTAAGTAGGTTTCACCGCTGGTACCAGTGGCTTTTTTGTTCTTTTGCTCCATTTTAACATTTAAGAACATTGTGCTGGCTGGTGAAATAGGAAATAGAGGTGTGAAATCAACAACAAACAGAGATGGGATACTTGGTGGCCCTTTGCTTACTTCCTCATTTCAGTTGTCTCTCTGTTGAGGGCCAGATGAGTGTGTGACTCTCTCCGATTGTGATTAAGGTAGAGCAATGAGGAATGTGACAACATTCCTTGGATTTAGAATCGCCTGGGTTTTCATGCTTGGATATTTATTCTAGTTAATTTAGCACAATTTTCTTGTATGACGTGCTAACTAAGCCAATCAAATCAAAGCTTTATTATGGCCTTTAGGCCAAAGAGATGCTGCAGTATAGATTGTGGTTGCAAAGAGAGCTGCTGGGGTCATTCTTTACCCAATTAATTATGTTGTGTGAAGACAGCCAGATTCTGTGATGGGCTGGCAAGGATTAGCAAGAGGATGCAAAGGATAAAATCATCATGTCTACCAGCAGCGACCAAGCCAGCACCTTTTCTGCACTCTCCTGCGTTGCTGCTTGTGGCCAATGCCTCCTTCCCAGCCCAGTTTCCTATCTTGCCTCTGACTTTCCTATCTTCCCTTTGTAGATTCAATCACTTCTCCTGCCTTTCTGTATGTGGCCTAGTTTCTCCCCACCCCCCATCTAACCGTGTATTTTTCCTTTCTTTCTTTCTTCAGCCTGCACAAGGAGGTTGTCTTCTTTGTCATACCTGCTTCTTAGCCGCTCTCAGAGTCAAAAGGCGGTGCCTGTAATTGTCTCTCCACTGGGCTGGCATCGAGTCTCATCTTCTCCAAGGTCAGACCCTCTTTCCCCCCAAGCTGGTCCTGCACTTCCCTTTGAACATCACCCAGTATTATTATCCCGCCTACCCTTTTCTTCTATTTCTAGGCCTGCGTAGCTTTCACCTCCTCACCCAAAAATCTGTTCACATTCTGCAGCTGTCTTGCCTTTGCCTCAGCTTCCCAGTGGGGCTGCAACACCAATGGGGGGATCTCTGAGAAGTGCCGCCCACCCCCTTCGCAGAGTCTCACCCCCTCCAGTAGTGGGTTTTAAAACCCTTTACTACTGGTTCACGTGCGTGACATTCTGGGTGGGTGGGCGGTGCCTCCCGCCGCCGGTGCTACCAGTTCTAAGAACCGGGCCAAACTGGGAGCAACCCACTGCTGACCCCCTCCCCCAACCTGGATCTCTGAATTTGCTTAATAAGTGTCAGGCATTGGGGAGGGGTCCTTCTTTCTCTGCAGTTCAGAGACCCCACTCTTCCCCAGGGCACCCCATATTTACCTTGCCAGGCCAGGGAAAGAATAGAAAATAGGATGGGATGGGAAGGGAAAGGGAAAGGGAATAGACTAGACTAGACTAGACTAGACTAGACTAGACTAGACTAGACTAGACTAGACTAGACTAGACTAGAATAGAATAGAATAGAATAGGAATAGAATCATAATTGGGAATGGAATGGAATGGAATGGAATGGAATGGAATGGAATAGAATAGAATAGAATAGAATAGAATAGAATAGAATAGAATAGAATAGAATAGAATAGAATAGAATAGAATAGAATAATAATTGGGAATGGAATGGAATGGAATGGAATGGAATAGAATAGAATAGAATAGAATAGAATAGAATAGAATAGAATAGAATAGAATAGAATAGAATAGAATAGAATAGAATAGAATAGAATTCTTTATTGGCCAAGTGTGATTGGACACACAAGGAATTTGTCTTTGGTGCATATGCTCTCAGTGTACATAAAAAGGTACATTCGACAAGAATCATAAGTACAACACTTAATGATAGTCATAGGGTACAAATAAGCAATCAAATCATACTAGGAAACAATCAATATAAATCGTAAGTATACAAGCAACAAGTTACAGTCATACAGTCATAAGTGGGAGGAGATGGGTGATAGGAACAATGAGAAGATTATTGGGGGCAAGATGCTCTGTAAACCACTTAGAAAGGGCTGTAAAGCAGTATATAAGTGGTATTGCTATAGATAACTTTTGAACATTAGTCCACCTGTATAAATCTCTCCTGATCCATGGCATTAATGTGGATGAAGATTGCTGAGCCCATCTGAGCCCATACAGATTTCAAGTGTTGCATCAGCCATACCTCAAGATAAGGGAGGTGGGGTAACAACAGTAGAAGTAGCCTGCAGGTGACCAGAGACATTCTTATGAATGAAGGCCAATATATGTGTCCCTGGATAATGTTGCAGGGTCCAATCTGATGCGCAAAGAGATTCTTCCACAAAGGTGCAGATTGGGAATAGAAACAAGCTAGCTGTTACTCTCTGCTGTGCAGTTTCATTTTTGTTAGAATTGCTTGCTCTTGCTGCTAGACCAGAGGTGGGTTCCTCCCGGTTCGCACCGGTTCTATAGAAACGGTAGCAAACCGCTGGTGATGTAACTGTGATGTCACAAAAACGGTTCTGTTGGTGTTGGTCTGTGGATGCCGCCATCTTTTTTTAATTCTTTTTTAATCTGTTTTTTTCCTCCTGCGCATGCATAGAAGCCGAGTTTCCGGCACTGTGCATGCGTCGCCATCTTGTTTTTGGCTTTTGGGGGGGGGGAATTTTTTTGGATTTTTCAGCATGGCATGGGAGGAAGCAAACCGGTGGCGAGGTAAGTTAGAAGAACTCACCCCTGTGCTAGACCAGCATTGGAACCCCCTAACTTTTGGTTCTGGGGGTATTTCTAGTTCAGGGGTGGGTTCTACTTACCTTCCCTACCGGTTCTGATCATGATGAAAGTGCGCATTTTGCTTGCGCGCGTGCCCCTGTCACGACACGCAAAAGACCCGGAAATGACCCCCTGCGCATGCGCAGAAGCCTTTGTGCATGTGCAGAGGGCTTTTTTTGCAAGCTGTGGTGACCGGACAACCAGTTTGGGCATGTGGACCGTCAGTCATCACTGCTGGTTTGGTGAGCGGTGGTAAATTTCCGCTACCGGTCCTAAAGAACCGGTGTGAACCGGCAGCAACCCACCTCTGTTCTAGTTGTCTTTATTGGAAACAGGGACACAGCTTGTGAATTCACCGTGACATTAGCTTCCACCAAGTTGTTGTGAACTTGAACCAACATTGGTGCTACAGCTGAGATGTGATCTGAGTCCAGGGGACATTTCCATGGTCAGATCACTCACTCCCTATTAGGGGAAACCTGAGCTAGAAGATTGTCTGCTGGGTTAATGTGATGAATATGGGCAGCATCCAGAGAACAAAATCATTCATGTCCCTTCCGATTTGGAAGGGCAGGTCGAGATGCGACAGAGGCCTCATCTTATAAAGTTATCTGGGATCACTTAAGCCCAGGGGTGTCAAACTCAATTTCATTGAGGACCACATCAGGGCTGTGGTTGACCTTGGGAGGGGGCTGAGGGGCGTGGTTGACTGGGTGGGCGTGGCCAGCTTCATGCCACTCACTGAGCATGGCTGACTGGGTAGGCATGGTCAACTGGGTGGGCATGGCCAACTTGACGCCGCTCCCCAAACTGCTGGCATGTTTCCTCTTCACACTGGCTAGACCGGGCAGAAGCCATGCGGGCCGGCCCCTTATATTTTCCAGGACGGCCCCACGGGCTGGATCCAACCACATTGCAGACCGGATCTGGCCCATGGGCCTTGTGTTTGACATCCCTGATTTAAACCGTGTGGGAGTAGACAGGTTCTCTGTGCTGCGAGCTTGGTCGCCGATACACTGGACCTTTATCCTACTTGGCTACTGAAAGTTATCAAGGAGGTAATAGGAAGTTGGATGTTGTAGATGGCACCACTGAGAATGAGGGTGTTGTCTCCTACCACAAAAGAGGCTCTCAGGTCTGCCATCTTCAGCTTCCTCACTTCGCTGGCATCCTGCCATAAATTGCAAGGGACAGGGGGAGGAATTTGGGGGAGTAACATGTGCACCTGTGAACGAGAAGACAAATGATGTGAAGGGCAGACACATGGACAAGAAACAGAGGTGCCAAACTAGAATAAACCAGCCTCGAAGGAGACCAGGCCTGGGAACTAAATGCGAAACTGTAACGAGAAGTGCCAAACATCCAAGCCATTCCCAAAACATCAGAAGAGCATCCTATTGGACACTGATGGGCTGGTGAAAGGGGAAGGGACAGGGAAAGGGGGAAAAGTGTAACCTTTGGGCAGGAATATTCAGATCTAGATTTACTTTCGCCGCAACCACTTAACTTTAGTAAAAGAACCTATCACTTCAACCAAATGGAATCGAGGGTCTTTCTTTCCTAAATGTCTAAGTAGAGGCAGGTTTGACAGGGGCATCGAGGTCCCGCATCTTCAAAGAGCTGTTGCTTGATCCAGCTGTTTTAGATAACAATTCATTAGTCGTCTTCAAACATCCATTTTTAGGGAAGATTCTTGAGAAGACAGTTGGACTAGGGTTGCAGTCCCAGATGGAACAGATTATCTGAATCCTTGCAGGCAGAATTTAGACCTGGCTGTGGGACTGAAACTGCATTATTTGCCCTTCTTGATGATCTACAGCAGTACTAGGAACAAGGGGAATATAAATCTTCTTGTCCTGGTTCTTGATATTCTGACAGCTTCCAATGCCATCAATCATGGTTTCCTCCTAGACTGGCTGTGAGGGTTGGGAGTGGATCACACTGTTTTGTTCAATCTCTTCTGTTTCTTGAGCAGTCAGTTCCAGTCAGTGGTAGCTGGAGCGGAGATGTCAAGGCATAAGGAGCTCCATTGTCAGGTGCAAGAAACCAGACGGATACAGCGAGCTTCCTTTATTGCTGCTCATGTATTTACAATAAACTCATCAGACTAACTGAACTTTCTTGAGAACAACTAGATAAGCACTCCAGGGATTGCGAGGTGGCTAGGTCAGATCTCCATCACTTCTACTGTTGCAGATACAGATTAACAGAGTTGGAAGGGACCTTGTAGGTCATCTAGTCCAACCCCCCGCCAAAGCAGGAGACCCTACACAATTTCTGACAGATGGCAGTCCAGCCTCTTCTTGAAAGCTTCCAGTGATGAAGCTCCCACAACTTCCGAAGGCAACTTCAGTGATTGTTCTCACTGTCAGAAAATTCCTCCTTATTTCTAGGTTGAATCTCTCCTTGATGTTTCCATCCATTATTCCTTGTCTGGCCTTCAGGTGCCCTGGAAAACAGCTTGGCCCCCTCCTCTCTGTGGCAGCCCCTCAAATATTGGAACACTGCTATGATGTCTCCCCTGGTCCTTCCCTTCTCTAGACTAGCCATGCCCAGTTCCTGCAACCGTTCATTGTATGTTTTAACCTCCAGTCCCCTAATCATCTTGGTTGCTCTTTTCTGCACTTTTTCTAGAGTCTCAACATCTTTTTTATGCTGTGGTGACCAAAGGTGGGTTCCACTTACTTTCGCCACCGGTTCACATCGCAATGTTTCGCTCGCGCACGTCCCTTTGTGCAATTCTGCTTCCGCGCACGCTCAGTAGCTATAATCAGCCCGAAACACAGCTGAGGAGCTGATCAGCTGTGCTTCAGGCAAAGGAATAAAGGTAAGTATAAACCCGGTGTGGGCGGGAGGGCCTTTTTTCAAGCAGCAGCAGAGGAAAAAACTTCCAAACAGTAAATAATTTGGAAAAAATTCCCCCCAAAAAAGATGGCGGCACCCACGGACTGGCACTGACTGAACCGGATCCGTGACGCCATCGTGTCGCTATCAGTTTGGGCGATCCGGTCCGAACCGGGAGGAACCCACCCCTGGTGATGACCAAAACTGGATGCAGGATTCCAGGTGTGGTCTTACTAAGGCTTTATAGAGTGGTATTAATAACTTCCTCTCCTGCAGGGATTCCAAGCTAGCCATGTTAAGATATTCATGAACTGGGAGAGCCATGTTAACAAGGTTAGCCAATGAATAGGCATAGCAACTAAGTCAGCCAATGGGAGCTAAACACATCTGAGTCTGTGCAGAGAATCGAAACTGAAATTGAAACTCTGTCCTCTCTGTCTCTGCTCTGAACTCTGAACTAGAAGCTGCTTGTGTCTACTTGTAACTACATTGAAGAAGAACTCTGCTAATGGTAACGTAAATTCATCTGTTACTATGTTTATAAAGAAGTTAATAAATCCAGCTGAATCAGTTATTTAATTTAATTTAATTTAATAGACGTTCTTATAGGCCGCCCAATCCCGTGGGACTCAGGGCGGCGTACAACAGAATAAGAAGCGTACAATAAAAACAATTATCATAATTTAAAATTAAAAGGCATAGTTAAAACAATTATAAAAACAACATTCAAGGGGGGAATCTGATCTTCCTATTCACCCCGCCTGCCGGAAGAGCCAAGTTTTTATGGCTTTACGGAAGGCCAGCAGG
The DNA here is from genome assembly GCA_023053685.1 of Diadophis punctatus similis. Classification (NCBI taxonomy): domain Eukaryota; kingdom Metazoa; phylum Chordata; class Lepidosauria; order Squamata; family Dipsadidae; genus Diadophis; species Diadophis punctatus. The sequence continues at coordinate 718,549 of JALIGW010000048.1, forward strand.
GTGGGGATAGTCCGGATCTCTGGTGGGAGTTGGTTCCAGAGGGACGGGGCTCCCACAGAGAAGGCCCTCCCCCGTGGCCCCGCCAACCGACATTGTTTGGCCGATGGGACCCGGAGGAGGCCCTCTCTATGGGACCTAACCGGTCGTAGGGAGGTATGTGGTAGGATGCGGTCCCGAAGGTAACCTGGCCCTGAGCCATGTAGGGCTTTAAAGGTAACGACCAACACCTTAAATTGCGACCGGAGACTAATTGGCAGCCAATGCAGCTGGCGAAGAATAGGTGTTACGTGGGTGTATCTCGGTACACCCACTACAGCTCGCGCAGCTGCATTCTGTACCAGTTGGAGTCTCCGGATGCTCTTTGAGGGTAGCCCCATGTAGAGCGCGTTACAGTAGTCTAGCCGTGAGGTGACAAGGGCATGAGTGACTGTGAGCAAAGCCTCCCTCTCCAAGTAAGGTCGCAATTGGTGCACAAGACGAATCTGTGCAAAGGTCCCCCTAGCCACAGCTGAAAGATGTTGCTCCAATTTTAGCTGTGGATCTAGGAGGACACCCAAATTGCGGACCTGTTCCGAGGGAGTCAATTTTTCTCCCCTGAGAACCAGGGAGGGACAGTCGACATAATCCTTGGGAGGCAAAATCCAGAGCCACTCAGTCTTGTCTGGGTTGAGCCTGAGTCTGTTCACTCCCATCCAGACCCTCACATCGTCCAGGCAGCGGCACATTACATCAACTGCTTCACTGAACTGACACGGGGTGGAGATGTACAACTGGGTATCGTCAGCATACTGCTGATACCTCACCCCGTGTCGTCGGATGATCTCACCCAGCGGTTTCATGTAAATGTTAAACAGGATGGGCGAGAGGACCGAACCCTGTGGCACCCCGCAAACCAGGGGCCTAGGGGCCGACCTCTGCCCTCCTGTCAACACCGACTGCGTCCTGTCAGAGAGGTAGGAGGAGAACCACCGTAAAACAGTGCCTCCCACTCCCACCTCCCCAAGACGACGCAGAAGGATACCATGGTCGATGGTATCGAAAGCCGCTGAGAGGTCAAGTAACACCAGGATGGAGGAATGACCCCCATCCCGTGCTCGCCAGAGATCATCCATCAGTGCGACCAAAGCAGTCTCCGTACTGTAGCCGCGCCTGAAACCCGATTGAAAGGGATCCAGATAATCAGTATCCTCCAATAGCCGCAGGAGTTGGAGCGACACCACTTTCTCTACAACTTTACCCAAGAAGGGTAAGTTGGAGACTGGACGGAAGTTCTTTAAATCCGCTGGGTCCAGGGAAGGCTTCTTGAGGAGGGGCCTCACCACCGCAGCTTTTAAGGGCTGCGGGACGGACCCCTCTCTCAAAGATGCGATCACAACAGCCTGGAGCCAGCCGCATGTCACCTCCCTGCTGGCCGAAACCAGCCAGGAGGGACACGGGTCCAATAAACAAGTGGAGGCGCTCATCGCTCCTATGGCCTTGTCCACATCCTCAGGAGTGATAGGCTCAAACTCCTCCCAAATAACAGGACTAAGACTCGCCCCTGTCATCTCGGCCTGCCCTGTCCAAATGGAGTCCAGGTCTGTCCGAATCTGAGTGATTTTATCCGCCAGGAACTGGGAAAATTCCTCAGCTCTACCCTGCAAGGGTTCTTCGCCCCCCCCCTTTGCGAGGAGGGAGCGCGTCACCCTAAACAGGGCGGCTGGGCGGGAGTCGGCGGACGCAATAAGGGCGGAAAAATGCGCACATTTTGCCGCCCGTATCGCCACTAAGTAAGACTTAATGCAAGTTCTTAAAAGTGTCCGGTCAGACTCAGCTTTACTGGCTCTCCATCGTCGCTCTAGGCGTCTCTTTAGGCGCTTCATCTCCCGGAGCTCCTCAGTAAACCAAGGAGCCCTCCGGGATCCGCTGCCACGGAGAGGCCGCAAAGGCGCAATCCGATCTAAAGCCCCTGTTGCCGCCTGATTCCAGGCAGTCACTAGAGCCTCAGATGAATCGTGTACCAGGGAGTCCGGTATTTCCCCAAGTTCCCTCTGAAATCCTTCGGATTCCATTAGGCGCCTGGGGCGGAACCACTTAATCGGTCCCGCCTCCTTGCGGTGGAGGAGTGGCGCCATGAAATCCAACCTCAGAAGGAAATGATCTGACCACGACAAGGGTACTGTGACTAAACCCCTCAGCCTCAGATCATCTCTCCACTGCCCCGAGAGAAACACAAGGTCAAGCGTGTGACCTCCCTCATGAGTCGGACCCTGAACTACTTGGGTCAGGTCCATGGTTGTCATGGAAGCCATGAACTCCTGGACTGCCTCTGAGGTTTCACCGGGCGATGGCAGGTTGAAGTCCCCCAGCACCATCAACCTGGGGAACTCAATCGCCAGCCCTGCTACCGCCTCGAGCAGAACAGGCAGGGCCTTTGCAACGCAGCTAGGAGGCAAGTACGTTAGCAGAAGGCCCACCTGAACCCCTAAGTCCAGCTTCAGAAGGAGCGTCTCACACCCAACAATCTCCGGGGCAGGGCTCCTTCGAGGATTTAGGTTCTGGCGAGCTATAATTGCCACTCCTCCACCCCTTCCCTGGGGTCGCGGCTGATGCTGAACTGAGAACCCGTCCGGGCACATCTCGGAGAGGGGAACCCCCCCCTCCTGGCCTAGCCAGGTCTCAGTAATACATGCCAGGTCCGCCCCCTCTTCCAGGATTAAATCCCGTACAAGGGGGGCCTTGTTAGTAATCGACCTGGCATTCAACAGCAGCAGCTTGAGCCCAGGGCCCTGACATCCCTGGTTACCAGGTACTCGGGCTGAGCTAGATGGAACCAAACCAGAGGGGCCAGAACAAGGAATCGCTTGAAGATAGCGAATTCTCGTTCCCCGAGAGCGGCCTACCCCCCTGCTCCCGCCATACCTACCTCTCCCTGTTATGACCTTAATACTCCCGTCCCCCCTCACACCAGAGATCCCCTCCTCTCCCCCACTGGTCCCCCTCTCTCCCAGCAGGCCATGCATCCCAGTCATACTGAGCCTGGGGGAGGACTGGAACCCCCCTCCGCTTCTGTTTACACACTCAGCAGAGGGGGGTAGAGACCCAATCCCAGTTATCCCACACAGTTATCTGTGTGTGCTTCTGGTTTTGATTTTTGCAACAAACTCTAATAAGCCAGTCTCTTAATTCCAGCCCCCACTTCAGCTACAGATTCCACCACATCTATTACAACAGAATAACAGAGTTGGAAGGGAACTTAGAGGTCTTCTAGTCCAACCTTCTTCTCAGGCAGGAAGTTGTATATCATTCTGGAAAAATGGTTATCCAACATCTTCTTAAAAGCTTCCAGTGTTGGAGCACCCACAACTTCTGGAGGGAAATCGTTCCACTGATTAATTGTTCTTACTGTCAGGAAATTGCTCCTTAGTTCTAGGTTGCTTCTCTCCTTGATGAGTTTCCATCCATTGCTTCTTGTCCTGCCTTCAGGTGCTTTGGAAAATTGGTTGACCCGCTCTTCTTTGTGGCAGCCTTTATGGGATACCATAGCCTTGTTCCTCCATTCCATGCTGTTAAGATCTATGTGAAGAGACTTATGGAAGAAGTCATTCATTGGTATGGGTACGGCCTCATCATTATGCCGATGATACCCATTTAATATACAGTATGTGCCCCCTGGACCATGCTGGAGATACAGTGGAGGGCCTGACCTAATATCTGGTGACTGTTTGAATCTATGGGGGGCAAAACAGGCTGAATGCCAGGAAAATAGAGTGGCTGTGAATGGCTAAGCCAACTATTTACAGGGATCATCAATCTTTGATTCCATCCTCAAGACAGAGCTGGCTTGTGGTTTCAGGAGGGAACCTGCAGAGATCAGAATCTCTTCCTGCTGTGAGTCCAGCCTCTCATTGCTTTAATTGGGCCTCATTTCAAAGCCGGGATGCTTGAACACAAGCCAGAAATGCATTTCTCATGCCACGTGGGCATATTGCACACAGAAGCTCCTGCCTGCAAAAGGCCTAGAAGGTCAACGGGCATCTGCCAACTTCCCGGAAAGCTACAGGCCCCAAACCAGAGCTAGGTTTTGCAGGCTATATTTGCTTTTTCCCGTCTCTGGCATTGTCCTAGCCTCCCGAAGGCCTGCAAATGAAATGGTAATTCAAAAGCTGGGGAAAGACTCTCTCTGGAGCCGTCTGGGGGGTTCTTCCCACTCAGCCTGATTTAGTACAGGGGGCCTCAGCTTGAAAAGTCATAAAGGCAATGCTACGGCTCACAGTCAAGGCCCCAATTTTTTTAATGTGCTGCTTCAATTGTGTACAGCCACCATCTTGGCTTTTTTGACATCCACCCCCCCCCCCATCCGCTGATGCCCTGATCAATGCATTGCAAGAAGGATTTTTTTTAAACAAAGCCTCAGTTCTCCTTCAGTTTGATTAAAGAGATGGTGCTTCCTGGAAGAATAGAATGGAATGGAATGGAATGGAATGGAATCAGAGGTGGGTTCCTCCCGGTTTGGACTAGTCTGCCCGAACCGGTAGCGACCCGCTGGTGATGTCACAATGATGTCACGGAACCGGTTCAGTCAGTGCCGATCCGTGAGCACCACCATCTTTTATTAAAAAAAAATTAATTTGAATTTTTGAATTTATTTTTTTTCTGAGCATGCACAGAAGCCGAGTTCCCAGCACTGCGCATGCATTGCCATCTTGCTTTCGGCTTTTGGGTGGGTGGGTGGGATTCTTTGGCACTGCGCATACATGGCGCAGGAGGAAGCGAACCAGCAGCGAGGTAAGTTAGAACCCACCCCTGAATGGAATGGAATAGAATAGAGGCAAAAATGGGCCGTTTTTCACAAAAACAGCAGCGTTTTTGCCTTCCCCCGCCCCCAGAAGCACTCTGCAGGCCTCCCAAACCCTCTGAGCACCCCGTTTTTCACAAAAATGGGTGAAAAACGGGCCATTTTTGTGAAAAACGGGGTGTGCAGAGGGTTTGGGAGGCCTGCAGAGTGCTCCTGGGGGCCGGGGAGGACCAAAACCTTTTTTTCTTACTTATCTCTTCGAAATCTTGGTGCATCTTATAGTCCAAAAAATACAGTAATTGAGCTCTATGTGTCCTTTTGTCCCCACTTGTGGTTTCTGTTGCTTAGCTTCTTGTTGCTAAATCTTGTAACTTCCTGTCAGATTTTGAGGATGTGTCATTACATTTCCTCAGTTTCCAACTGATATGTTACACAGTTACGTTTTTTACTCTTTCCTGGGATGGGGGTGTATTGCTCCTTAGTGGGTGACCCATCAGGGGTCTTTGCATCTTTTCTCTTTAGTGCCTGCAGCCCCTTCCCCAGCTTCTCTCTTTCCATAAGGCCTCAAGGGAGATGGCCAGAGGATTTATTTATTTATGTATGTATGTATGTATGTATGTATGTATGTATGTATGTATGTATGTATGTATTTATTTATTTATTTATTTATTTTAGTGTTCTTATATGCCGCCCTACTCCCTGGGGACTCAGGGCAGCGTACAACATTTAAAGAACAACTAAACAATATAAAAATTTAATAACAGTTAAAATGAATTTAAAAAAACATACAAAATCATACATACATGGGGGAGACCTAAGATGTAAAATTGTCTCAAAGCCCCGCCTATAGGAAGAGCCATGTCTTAACGGCTTTTCGGAAGGCCAGCAAGGTGGTCCAGAGAACAGGGGCCCCCAGAGAGAAGGCTCTCCCCCTAGGCCCCGCCAGCCGACATTGTTTGGTTGACGGGACCTGGAGGAGACCCACTCTGTGGGACCTGACCAGTCGAAGGGAAATATGAGGTATTTATTTTATTTATTTATTTATTTTATTTATTCTTATATGCCGCCCAACTCCCGAGGGACTCAGGGCGGCGTACAACAAGGAAAAATACAAGAATAAAGGTAGGATGCGGTCCCGGAGGTAACCTGGTCCTAAGCCATGTAGGGCTTTAAAGATGATAACCAACACCTTGAATTGCACCCGGAGACCGATGGACAACCAGTGCAGCTGGTGGAATATGGGTGTTACGTGGGTGTATCTTGAGACACCCACCACAGCACGCACAGCCGCATTTTGCACCAGTTGAAGTCTCCAGATACTCTTCAAGGGTAGCCCCATGTCGAGCACATTACAGTAGTCCAATCGAGAGGTGACAAGGGCATGAGTGACCTTGAGTAGAGCCTCCTTCTCCAAGTATGGTCGCAATTGGTGCACCAGGCGAACCTGTGCAAAGGCTCCCCTAGCCACAGTTGTAAGATGTTGGTCTAATTTTAGCTGTGGATCTAGGAGAACTCCCAAATTGCGAACCCGTTCCGAGGGAGTTAGTTTTTCTCCCCCAAGAACCAAGGAGGGACAGTTGACATAGTCCTTAGGGGGCAATATCCAGAGCCACTCAGTCTTGTCGGGGTTGAGCTTGAGCCTGATCCTCCCCATCCAGATCCTGACATCATTCAGGCATCGGCACATTACATCCACTGCCTCCCTGAATTGAAACGGGGTGGAAATGTACAGCTGGGTGTCGTCAGCATACTGTTGAAAACTCACCCCATGTCGACGGATGATCTCCCCCAGCGGTTTCATGTAAATGTTAAACAGGATGGGCGAGAGGACCGAACCCTGAGGCACCCCACAAGTCAGGGGCCTAGGACATGACCTCTGTCCTCCTGTTAACACTGACTGCATCCTATCGGCGAGGTAAGAGGAGAACCACCGTAGAACAGTGCCTCCCACTCCCAACTCGCCGAGATGATGCAGAAGGATACCATGGTCGATGGTATCGAAAGCCGCTGAGAGGTCAAGTAGCACCAGGATGGAAGAATAACCCCCATCCTGGGCTCACCAGAGATCATCCATCAGGGCGACCAAGGCAGTTTCTGTACTGTAGCTGTGCCTGAAACCCGATTGAAAGGAATCTAGATGATCACTTTCCTCCAATAACCAAAGAAGCTGAAAAGCTACCACCTTCTCAACAACCTTACCTATAAAAGGTAAGTTGGAGACTGGATGAAAGTTCTTCAAATCCCCCGGATCCAGGGAAGGCTTCTTAAGGAGGGGTCTCACCACCACAACCTTTAAAGGCTGCGGTACGGATCCCTCCCTAAAAGAAGTGTTGATCACTGCCTGGATCCAGCTGCGTGCCACCTCTCTGCTGGCCGAAACCAGCCAGGAGGGGCACGGGTCCAATAAACAGATGGAAGAGCTCATCGCACCCATGGCCTTGTCCACGTCATCAGGAGTAGCTGGCTCAAACTCCTCCCACAACACTGGACTAAGACTTTCCCGGAGTCCAGGTTCGACCGAATCTGAGCAACTTTATCCGTCAGAAACTGAGCGAATTCCTCAGCTCTACCGTGCAAGTGTTCCTCACTCCCCGCTTTAGCAAGGAGGGAGGGAGTCACCCTAAACAAGGCGGCTGGGCGAGAATCTGCGGATGGAATAAGAGCGGGAAAATGAGATCCTTTTGCCGCCCTTATTGCCACTAGGTAAGACTTAATAAAAGTTCTTAGAAGTGTTCGGTCGAATTCGGTTTTACTGAATTACATGATCAATCATGTCTCCTGTGATGCCTCCAGGCTACCTTCATAGCATCAACCCTTCTGGGCTTCCCATTGGCTTCCTTCAGGGCATTTTTAAAACTTCCTTTTCTGGTCCACAATCCTGGGATTTCCTAGTGGCGTCCCATCCCAGGACTAACCCAAAGCCCCATCTTCACCAGCTTCTTCACACCAGCCAAGCGCAGCTAGATGCTGCCAACTAGAAAAACAGAAGCCCTGTCACTGAGAAATTCCAAACCAGCTTCTGCCAAGCCATAGGTTTTACTGCCTGGCATCAAGAATACTGCATCCAGTTTTGATCACCAAACTATAAAAAAGATGTTGAGACTCTAGAAAAAGTGCAGAGAAGAGCAACAAAGATAATTAGGGGACTGGAGGCTAAAACATATGATGAACGGTTGCAGGAACTGGGCATGGACAGTCTAGGGAAGAGAAGGACCAGGGGAAACTTGATAGCAGTCTTCCCATATTTGAGGGGCTGCCACAGAGAGGAGGAGGAGGTCAAGCTATTTTCCAAAGCCCCTGAAGGCCAGACAAGGAATAATGGATGGAAACTGAGCAAGCAGAGATTCAACCTGAAAATAAGGAGAAATTTTCTGACAGTGAGAACAATCAACCAATGGAACAGAAGTTGCCTTCAGAAGTTGTGGGAGCTTCATCACTGGAGGCTTTCAGGAAGAAATTGGACTGCCATTTGTCGGAAATGATGTAGGGTCTCCTGCTTGGGTGGGGGGTTGGACTAGATGACCTACAAGGTCCCTTCCAACTCTGTTAATCTGTTAAAGAGAGGACAGTTGGCGCCAACAGTACTCCCCCCTCCTGCTTCTAAGCAAAGAAGAGAAGAGGATTTGAATATGAGGCATTTTGCTAAACTATAGTTTGTTTAAGCATGGTCAAGTGGCCAAAGCTTATAATGAAGCTGCAATGTGTGAAACCAGGGAGCGCCCACAGCCTCAGAGGGAGACAACTGGAATGATGTTGCATGCTAGTATTCCAAGCCCCATGGGAGACATTAAAAAGGAGGGGGGGAGTTTTTCTTAGAGTCTCCAGCCCACTTAGCTTGTTGGAGCTGTGCCCTTGTGTGCCACCCTTCTGTTTTATGGCTCCCAGGACTATTAAACACAATGTAAAAACACAAAAGCACACATATTGCTAAAGTAGAAGCAATCAAGAATCAAAGCAAGTAAAATCAATAAAACATTTAGCAGCATCAGTAAAAAGAGAAAAAAACAACAACTTATCTGCCATGCTTAAGGTGACCAGATTTTAACATTGGTAAAGAGGGACACCATTGAGGGTGGGTGGGTTCCTGATTAAAAATTTGGTCTATATGGAGCAACAAAAATTTTCATAGAACGCAAAAATAGTATTGTAATATATAGATTTTTTAATTTCAACATAAGTACAATTTACAAATATAATACATTAAAAATATGTTTAGTATTATTTTATTCTTTGGCATATTTCTCATTTGAGTGAATTTTTTTAGTAGATTGCTGTCGTTTAAAATTTAAAATTCAAGAAAATTTATGTATTTATGAAATAAATAAATAAATAAATAAATAGAATAGAATAGAATAGAATAGAATAGAATAGAATAGAATAGAATAGAATAGAATAGAATAGAATAGAATAGAATAGAATTCTTTATTGGCAAAGTCAGTGTGATTGGACACAAGGATCACCCTGTGACATTCTTGGTTTTGAGCCTGACAAGACTTTTGATAACTAGAGTCAGGGGTGTCCAACCTTGGCAACTTTTAAGACCTGTGGACATCAACTCCAGAGGTGAATTTCAGAGAAGGAAGGCAGTTGTTTCTTCACAGCTGACCCCCTCCCCTTTCTGCACTACCTCAGAGCTCCGGATGGTTTCCAGCAAGGGATCTTATAAAAAGCACAGTGGCAGCTTTCCACTAATGGGGACAAGGGGGGTGCTCCCAATGAAAGAAAGTGGAAGGACTTTGGAGGAATCCTTCTCCTGTCTAAAGCAGACACGTTTGGAGGTGCTCCCAATGAAAGAAAGTGGAAGGGCAGAGGAGGCTTCCTTCTCGTGCCTAAAACAGACACTTTGGAGGTGCTCCCAATGAAAGAAAGTTTTTTTTCCAGCCCTAAAGAGGTGCTAACGATTTTCCCAGCTTCCTATTCCCTCTGAAGAAGTTTTTTTCCAGCCCTAAGTCTTTGCAGGCTTGTTTTCATTGCTATTCCCTCCAAAAAAGATTTTTTCAGCACTAACCAGGGGATAAAATAATGTGCTGAAGCTGACCAGACTAAGGACGCTAGCCAGATGAATACCTGGTAGGTAGATTTTTCCCCTATTTTCCTCCCCCAAAACTAAGGTGCTTCTTATACACCGGTGCATCTTATACACCGAAAAATACGGTAACTCAGTGAAAAGGAAGTTCTTAGCAGAAGCTGGACATGTTAAGTAAATTGAGATTAGCGCAGAAATCCTTATGAGGAAGAAACAACCTTTCAGCAAACGAAGAAGTGATAGCTGTCAGAGGGAGATGAGTTTAAACCGGTTGCCAGCTTGTTTGCCAGCTCCAAATTGTCACCTGGTGAAAATGGGAGGGAAGTTCAAACCTGTGTCATTATTTCAGAATATAGATAGTCCTCAACCTACGGCCACAATTGAGCCCACAACTTCCCTTGCTAAGCGAGACAGTTGTTGAGCGAGTTTTGCAACCATTTTACAACCTTTCTAGCCAACGTTGTTAAGCGAATCTGGCTTCCCCATTGTGACAAAATGTGATCACATGACCCCAGGACACTCTGACCGTCATAAATACACGCCACTTGCCAAGTGTCTGAATTTTATCAGGTAACCACAGGGATTCTACAATGGCCAGAAGTAGTGAAAAAAGATAACCCCCCCCCCTTGAAAATCAAGCATCTTCTAGCTAGGTAGGAGAACCATCAGCTGCATTCCTAGATTGGCAGAGTAAACTGAAAATATGTTGCAAAGACCCAATTCTTGGTTAACACCCCAGGAAAAGATCATTTCTGCTCTCCACCTCCCAAAATTGTGGCTCTTGTTACCCTACTGCCATTTGATTTGAAATGTGGGAGTATTTTGGAGTTGAGGTCTTCTGTCAAGGCTGAAGCCTTAACACTTACAAAGAGACCTTGTTTTGCAAATGCCACAGGGCTTTTTATTTTATTTTGTTTGTAAGGGGCCCTGTAAAAAAAGCAAAGCCGGTGATGCACAGAGCTTTTCTTTGCACTTTTGCCAAGTGAGAAGAGGCTGGGAGTTACCCTGCAGCTGAAAATACTCCCAAGGGGGTTAGAAATATATATATATTTCCCAAGCAATAGATAGTTTTTTCTCAGGCCCCGGTGGCAGGGACTGCTCTCACCTGGACAGGGGAGGGAGAGGGGGGAAGGGCATTTCTTTGGCGATTAGCTTGAAGGGCTTTTGAGCGCAGTAGGTGAGTACAGATGGCTGAATTCTGATCATTTGCCTGATGGGTAAATGTAAAAAAGCATAAAAAAACACCAGTTGCTGAGGTTAAGCAGAGCTCCAGCAAATTAAGCCTAATTCACTCGTCTTCAAACAATGCCTCCACCTGTTTTTCCACTGCATTGCCATCCGTTGCTCCCTTCCTACCTGCTTGCACCAGCAGCTTTTCCCTTGAGTAAGAGGGAATGAACTGGTCCCCCGGCACGTCAGAGCGCGGTGGGGGGGGGGGTTCCCTGCCCGGCCCGGAGCTGTTTCCCTCAGATCCGCTTTGGCGAGTGCGAGGCACGGAGTATATGGGCTGAAGGGGGTGGGGGTGAGATTCAAAGAGTGAAAGACATGCAGGAGGCGGGGAGGAAGCTGGGCGGGGCCTGGCTCGGCTGCTGAAAGAGTCCCTGGACGTCGCTGGGAATCACCCTGGGGAAAGGAAGAGAGGAAAAAAAGGTGCGGGCGGGAATGTGGATGAGGCGCTTCCTTTCCTTTCGCTCGGAAGCGGCGTAGATGTGAAGAAACATCCCGGCTCTTTTTTTTTTTACACCGGCCTGTGTGGGAGACATCCGGGCAGAAGGGCCCTGGCTCTTTCTTGCAAAAAAGCGGGACTTTTTTGAAACGATGCGGGACGCGGGACAATTTGTTTAAATTCGGGTAGACAGCCTGGGTTTATGGGGGGGGAAAACCATCTTGCATCAAAGGGACATCAAACCTGGTTGCAGTAAAGAGCCCTCCAGATCTGGTGCTGTGGTTAGCCGGACCCTCTAGTAAGTGGCAGATATAATTAAGCTAATTCAGATAAGTTGTTCCTGTTGTCGGGCCTTATGAGAGCGTGGGAGGCGAGTCCCAGCGGGCAAGAATAGCCTTCGTTCCAGCCAAATCCAACACGATTCATCTTCATTTCCGTGATTAACAAGGCTGTCAGTTCTCATCCACAAATGCTAACATCCCAGGTGTCAGCATCGGTGGAACTACCCAGGTGATGCTCCAGAATGCCACTCACCCAGGGTTTGTTTTCTCCCTTCAGCACGACTATTTTCTTCTTAATAAAATAACAGAATAACAGAGTTGGAAGGGACTGTTATAAGGAAATATCCTTCTGGGTTCAGTTCCAAGTGGGGAAAAAGACACTGGATTCATGAAGGTTGCTTGGAAGGAAGGTTTAATGGTGGACAGGAGCACATGGCTTGAGCCCCTGTATAGAAAAGGTAGCTTACATGGTTCCAGGTGTGGTGAAGAGAAAAGAGGAAGAGAGATGCTGAGTTCCTGGTTTTTATAGTCTAAGTTGGGTCCCACCTCTTAGATTTCCTTTTCCTGTATAGAAATGTATCCCATTGGCTCTCAGACCCCCCAGGGGCATGCTGGGGCAACTCTTGGCTTTTGTCTAATCCAGCTTTGGCTGAATGAAAGGGCCTTGGGCAAATCCTATTGTGGTTTTATCATGCAGAAGACTTCCAGTCCAGGTGAGAGGAATATGTGAGCTGGGGTGGGGGTTTCCAAGAGGAGTCTTTTGTTTGTTTAAAAGCATGTTTCCAGATGTGTTCCACAGAATATTTCCTACCTTTTAATATCTCCTAGGATATCTCATTTCCTAGGAGAGGGGTGGGTGCTAACTTCCTACAGGACCTTGGAGGTCCTATACTATTCTGGACAAATGGTTGTCTAACCTCTTCTTAAAAACTTCCAGTGTTGGTACACCCACAGCTTCTGAAGGCAAGTTGTTCCACTGATTAATTGTTCTAACTGTCAGAAAAGTTCTCCTTAGTTCTAGGTTGTTTCTCTCCTTGATTAGTTTCCATCCATTGCTTCTTGTCCTGCCTTCAGGTGCTTTGGAGAATAGGCTGATTCCAGGGGTGAAATTCAAAATTTTTCCCTACCAGTTCTGTGGGCGTGGCTTGGTGGGCGTGGCAGGGGAAAGATACTGCAAAATCTCCATTCCCACCCCACTCTGGGGCCAGCCAGAGATGGTATTTGCCAGTTCTCCAAACTAATTTCCGCTACTGGTTCTCCAAAACATGTCAGAACCAGAATTTAACCCCTGTGGTTGACACCCTCTTCTTTGGGGCAGCCCCTCAAATATTGGAAGTCTGCTATCATGTCACCCCTAGTCCTTCTTTTCATTAAACTAGACATACCCAATTCCTGCAATCTCTTCTTAAAAACTCCCTGTGTTGGAGAATGTACAACTTCTGGAAGCAAGTTCTTCCACTGGTTAATTGTTCTAACTGTCAGGAAATTTCTCCTTAGTTCTAAGTTGCTTCTTTCCTTGTTTAGTTTCCACCCATTGCTTCTTATCCTGCCCTGGAGGATGCTTTGGAGAATAGCTTGACCCCCTCTTCTTTGTGGCAGCCCTTTAGATAGTTCAATATACTATCAAATATCATAACGTTTATCATACGTTTACATAATGCAAAGTCTATTCAGAGATGGAAATGACTCCTTGCTGGTCCAGATGTAAATGAGGGATTCTGCAGTCAGGCCAGGAAAACTGCTCAAATACAGATACAGATTAACAGAGTTGGAAGGGACCTTGTAGGTCATCTAGTCCAACCTCCTGCCCAAGCAGAAGACCCCACACCATTTCTGACAAATGGCAGTCCAATCTCTTCTTTAAAGTCTCAAGTGATGAAGCTTCCACAACTTCTGAAGGCAACTTCTGTTCCATTGGTTGATTGTTCTCACTGTCAGGAAATTCCTCCTTATTTCCAGGTTCAATTTCTCCTTGTTCAGTTTCCATCCATTATTCCTTGTATGGCCTTCAGGTGCCTTGGAAAATAGCTTGACCCCCCTCTTCTCTGTGGCAGCCCCTCAAATATTGGAAGACTGCTATCGTGTCTCCCCTGGTCCTTCTCTTCACTAACTAGCCATGCCCAGTTCCTGCAACCGTTCATTGTATGTTTTAGCCTCCAGTCCCCTAATCATCCTGGTTGCTCTTCTCTGCACTCTTTCTAGAGTCTCAACATCTTTTTTATAGTGTGGTGACCAAAACTGGATGCAGTACTCTAGGTGTGGTCTTACTAAGGCTTTATAGATGGTATTAGTAGCTCCCTTGATCTTGATTCCATCTCTCTGTCAATGCAACTTAGGATCGCATTGGCTTTTTTGGCTGCCGCTGCACACTGCTGGCTCATATTTAGCTGGTTGTCCACTAGGACTCCAAGATCCCTCTCACAGTCACTGCTATTAAGCCTGGTTTCACCCAGTTTACATGTATGCCTTTGTTTTTGTTTTTACCTATGTGTAGGACTTTACTTTTTTCTACATTGAATTTCATTTTGTTGGATAGGGTCCAGCGCTCAAGTCTGTCAAGATCCGTCTGGATTTTGAGCCTATCTTCCAGGATGTTGGCTATTTCTGCCAGCTTAGTGTCATCTGCAAATTTGGTTAGTTCCCCTTGTATTCCCTCATCTAAGTCATTGGGCCTAAGACGGAGCCTTGTGGTACCCCACTGCTTACTTCTCTCCATGTGGATTTAGACCCATTAAGGACTACTCATTGAGTATGGTTTGTCAGCCAGTTTTGGATCCATCTGGTGCTGAGGTTGTCTACCCCACTTTTCTCAAGGGATCCCAAAAGGAGACAAAGAGTGGGAATTTTGCCAGATCTATTTTCCTCTTTACTTAAAAAGTTCCTTGTGGACGAATAGAGACTTTGCAAGTCTTCAGCGGTGGTATTCAGCCGGTTCTATCTGGATCGGGTGAACTAGTAGCGCTGACTGCCGGTGGCTCTGCCCACCCACCCGGACCACGTTTTAGAGGCTCTGTGTATGCGCAGAAGTCTTTGCCCATGAGCAGAAGGCTTTGCGCATGTGCAGACTAGGTGCCTGCGCTCACATTTGCGAACCAGTAGGAAAGGTAAGTGTATTCCACCCCTGCAGGTCTTGGACTGGAACCCTCTGCTTTGGCAAGAGGTACAAGGCTGTAAAACCAGGGGAAGGTCAGTCTGAGAATGAGGTCACCTTGCCCCCTTTTCTCTTCACTTTGCCCATGGCAGCTTTCAGATCTTTCCCCCCCCCAAAAAAAACCCCTCTGCACTAAATGGTTTCCAAGGAGGGGTTGGATCTGTTCAGTAGAGCTTGGACAGGCCAAAAGAAAGACCCTTTCCCCACATGTTCCCCTTTTCATGGGTGGAAACGGCTGCCTTGCTAACCGCAGGTAAGGCAGATGGGGGCCTGAGCTGGCCGGGGAAGGCTGGATGAGCTCACGAGAGCCCTTCCATGGGATCAGATCTGAAGCCAACTCTGGAGACACTGCACAGGGCAAAGAGAACTTGCAGGAATTTCTCAGGACTTCTGGCCGGATGCCATGGGCAAAATTTGCTGAGCCAGAAGAATTATTTGTCCTGACTCAGCAAGACTCTCCTTGCTTGTCCAAGGAGTCAGAAAACAGAAGAAGAAAAAATGAATGCATGATATATTCAAAGTGTTTTTAACTACATAATTTGCACTAAGCACTGAAAAAACATAATCCAAAGCGCAGGTGGCATGCTGGTTGTTGGGTTCCTTAGCTGGAAGAGCAGAAAGGGGTGCAGGATGTCAGTCTTTGATTGTCACATTTCCCAGAATGGTAGCCGGGGTCAGTGTGTGATGTGATTGGCAAAAGAAGAAAGTTGTAGCTGCGTAAATGTAGCAAAGTTATTATGGTGTGTAATAAGATCCAGAGAATAGATCTCGTCACATGGTCCATTAAGGTTAATACTAAGAAATTAAGTCTTTGCACTCTCTGGTTTCTGCTTTAATTTAAAAAAAAATCCTTTAAAATCTTGAGTTTCACAAGCAAACCTAAGCCATCTTTCTACACTGTTAGTCTTTGTGTGGCCTAACTAATCAAAACCCACCTGAATCATAGACTAAGTTCAGTGCCCAACTTTTTTCCCTTTTGCATTGATAGAAATGCCATCTTGATATAAAGACATTTGCCAGATTGGCAGAGTTAAATTATTTCTGCAGAAGTTAAGCTCAGTGCCATCCGGAATCCATAAATTTAAAGTTGGAACCTGAAAATCAATAGTCTGAAGAGAACTTGAGATCAGATAGCACCACACCTGGGGAGGGAAGGGAAGAGGAAAGGAGAGGAGAGAAGGAGAGGAGAGGGAAAGGAGAAGAGAGGAGAGGAGAGAAAGGGCAGAAGGGGAGAGGAGAGAAAGGACAGGACCGGAGACTGTTTCTGACTGACAAGTCAATGGTTGATTTGATTGAAAGGGTTCCTCATTTTCGAAGGATACAGCATTTCATTTTGCAGAAAGCCTGAAGTGAGCAAAACTTGAAATGGTCAAAGCAAAAACAACCCATAGTAAAGCGATTATTTTAGGAAAGTGAACTTAGGATCTCTGAATGTTCCCTGCTAATCTCTGCTTCAAGTAACATAAATGCAGACTGTACATCTGGACATCACCAGATGGACAATGTCAAAATCAAATCAACTACATAATAAGAACAGGAGATCGGAAAGAGCAGCGCAGTCAGCCAGAACGCTTTCAGATACAGATTGTGAAACAGATCATGAACCCTGATGTTAATACACCAGCTATAATTAGAAAATTAAAACAGAATAGATACGCCAGCAAAATCTCATCTAGATATCCAGTCAGAATATAAGATCAAAGGCAGGAGTGGAATCAGTAGAGATAACATGTAAAAGAGAACTTGAGAAACTAGAAGAGGTATAAGAAACAATGTGGGAGCCATAACAGGAAAAGTTATCAGCATTTCAAAGACATTCAGCGGCCACTTGAACAAGTTATCCTGATAGAGGAAGCATAAAAGCCTTAGGCAGGAGGAAATGTATATGATGACTGAATGCAGATTTCCAATGTCAGGCTAGAAAGGATGAAGATACCTCATTCCAGAAGACAAGAACAGAAAAACGAGAGAGATGTTTAAGAAATCCGGGGATATAACAGCCGAATGTACAGTGTAGAGCAGGGCTGCCAAACTCAAGGTTAAATCTGGCCCACGGGATGCTTAGTTCTGGCCCATGGGGCCGGCCTGGAAACAGCAAAGGACCAACCTGCGGTGCCTCTGCCAGCGAAAACGGGGCCTGGGGGGGTGCACACGGCCCCCTGAGCTCCATTTTCGCTGGCAGAGGGCTGCAGGAGGCCATCATCACGACTGAAAACGGAGCCTGGAGGGGCGCATTTAGGTCCCCCGAGCTCTTTTTGGCTGGCAGAGAGCTATCAAAACAAACTAAAAACAAAACAAAAGGAGAAATGTTTCCCCTTTTGCAACTGAGCATGGAAGAAGAGACAGGAAAGGGGAAAGAGGAAAGAAAAAGAAAAAGAAGGGAAGAGAGCAAGGAAGGAGAAATAAGGAAAGAGGGGAAGAAAGAAGAAAGGAGAATGAAGAGGGAAGGAAAAAGAAGAAAAGGAAGGAAGGAAGGAGATTATAATGAAAGTGAGAGAGGGTCTCAGAGAAGTCCTGCCTTAGCACTTGGACACCATAGGTGGCCCCGACACGTGACATCGAGCTGATGTCCACCTACGCCCACCCACCCAGCCCTCCGAGACCAAACACAACCCTAATGTGGCCCTCAGTGAAATTGAGTTTGACGCCCCTGACTTAGAGTATAAATGACATTTGCAGAGAAAAATGTCCTTAGGAGCAGACCCTGCTAAAAAAAGTGAGATTTGACAAAGACCAGCTATGAAATGAGAAAGCATCAGGAGCAGATGGAATTGAATTGAATTGTCGGAAGTTGCAGGAGACCAGGCTCTCCAAGTGCTTACAGCTCTGGGTCAACAAACAGGGAACAAGATTAGGTGAGAAAGAGAGAGGAAAGGATGGAAACACTGCACCAATTGTTCACATAAGCAAAGTTTTGCTTAAGAGCTTGAAAAGTAAAATAGAATCGTATTTAGAGAGATAAATGCTAAATTAATAGGCAAGTTTCCAAAAAGGCAAAAGGGAATTAAGATAAGTAAAGTAATGTAAGATAGATAAGAGAGAGAGAGAGCAAGAAAATATAAGGCCATTAACTTTGCTTTATTGATTATAGCAAGGCTTTTAATTATGTAGATCATGCTAGAAAGTGGAACATATGAAGATTAATTGCTCTACCTGAACAATGGCTAGTTTTCTGAGAAACTTCTCAATGAACACAAGATGCTACTATAACAACTGAATTTGGATAAACAGCATGTTTTGTAATAGGAAAGGGATTGAAACAAGAATACATACTGTTCCCATACCTATGCAATTTATGTAACGACACATATTATAATTGCAGGATTGGAAAAGTGACAGCTGGACATAAAACAGGGGGTCAAAATATTAACAATTTGAGAGATATAGTGCAAGAAAGGACAAGCTAAAATAGCTATTTATGAAAATAAAAATGGAAAATGAATTTGCTGAAGTTAAATTCTTAACTTGGACCAGCATGATCAGTAAACTTAACAATTGGTAGCCAAGAGGGCAAGGCGGTTTAGATAATTTTATTTTCTCAGGCCCCACAATAAATGAACCATGTGCTGGTGAAGTAAAGAGCAGATTAATCATAGGAAGGGGAGAAACAACAAACCTAACCAAGACAGAGAAAGACAAAGATAGTTTGATGACAACAAAGATCGGAATAGCTTTCCAAGTACAGATGTTAAAAAATGGACATTGACAAAAAGTGAAAAACAACAATGGAATGGTGGATTAAAGTTTGGATTTCAAATTATGGATTTGGAGATGGTACTAAGATAGCCAGAAGAGTCAGTCAATCAGTATGGACTCTAGAGAGTCTCAGTCATCCAAGGTCATGGTTGCCCCAAAGGTGCTTTTTCAGGAGGCAACTGGACTTTCTTCTTTTTTCTTTTGAAGACGTTTTGCTTCTCATCCAAGAAGCTTCTTCAGCTCTGACAGGATCTTTTTTTTCTTTTTTTTCTTTGAAGACGGAAACATCTTTAAAGAAAAAACAAGAAAGTCCAGTTGCCTCCTGAAAAAGCACCTTTGGGACAATCAGTGTGGACCTGAGGTGATGATCTCGGCAAATGGAGGAAGTAGATGATGGATGGCCAATAATACATTTATTGAATAGCCCGAAGGCCTTTTCAAAAAAGAAAAACAGAACAAACAGGTACAGAAACAACCATACAAAATATATATATATGGTACATGACATCAAAATTCAACGATATCAAAATTCAATCACTAAATTTCTAAAACTAGATAACCCAAATAAAATATCTCGTCTCTAACTCAGCTCATCTTTCTTACAATCAATGAAATTCTTTTCAATGTAGCTGGCTCCTATTGCTGTCATCCTATTAAGATAGCGAGTGATATCCCTTACCAGGGGAGGAGAGTCTGCCTTCAATAGAAATGTTAATTTATGCCTTACATTCCAGTGGGAAAATTTATTTATAATTGAGGACAGGTATTGTTTTCTTACTTCCTCATACATCCTACATTCAAATATTATATGCGCAGGATGGCCAATAGAAAATGAGTGTGCTTGGCAGGGTTGAAGAAAGTGGAAGACAGGAAAGAAAATATAGATGGAAATTCTCAAGAAGGTGTCATGGGCAAAAAAAACTGTTAAGGAACAGGAGGAAGAGCTGCAACCAAGACATGGTCAGATAAAAAAAATCTGGCTCTGG
This sequence comes from Diadophis punctatus similis, assembly GCA_023053685.1. Classification (NCBI taxonomy): domain Eukaryota; kingdom Metazoa; phylum Chordata; class Lepidosauria; order Squamata; family Dipsadidae; genus Diadophis; species Diadophis punctatus. The sequence continues at coordinate 738,132 of JALIGW010000048.1, forward strand.
ATCAGCATTATAATTTCAAAATAAATGTCCCTTCTACAAGAATGAATCACTCAACTGAACCTGTGTATTGAAGTCCTTGAGAACCAAACCATCAACCCAATGAAACTGTTTGGTGGCCAAAGCATTGTGCATCTTGCTGACTGTTGGAAGAAATAGCCACCTGGTTCAGTTCCAAGCAGGGAGAAAGACACTAGAAACATGGAGGCTGATTGGAAAGATGGTTTATTGAGAGACAGGACCACATGGGTTTGAAGTCCTGGGCAGCTGACCCCATGGAGTGGGGCCTTGCCCTTGAACTTCCTGTTCCTGTGCAAGAAATGTATTCTATTGGTTATTAGACTCCCAGGGGGCTGTGCAGGGGTAATAGCTGAGGTTGTCTGAGACAAGTTTGGTTGAACCTGGCTGGGTGATGCAATCTCCTTAGGAAATTTTGAAATGAAGCGAGCCCTGCTGCTAGATGGGTAGAGTATGAATCCTATTATGTCCTGGAGGGGTCATGTCTTAATCCCATCACCCTGGAACTGAAGGTCTAATTGTCTTGAAGATAGGCTGGCCCAGTTCTGCTCAATGGGCACCAAATATCTGCTGGGGGCAGGGAGCTGCAGGGAGCTGCTCTTTGTCTTTAAAAGCATGTTTCTCCTTTTCTCCTCCAAGGAAATATAATATTCTACCTTTTTAATATTTCCGAGAATATTTCATTCTTCTAGGAGAGGGGTGGGTGCTAACTTTCTACATGACCATTCTGCTTTCTGGTTCTTGCACCAACTCCAGCACAAAGACAACCCCAACAAGGGGAGGTAGAGACAGCATGTCATTTCATTTCTGCTTCCTTCCTCTGGCTTCTCCCACCAAAGCTTTTTTTTAATGGTCGAATTCTGGACAGATGTTAAAAAAATCTGTCCAGATGGAGATTTAAGGATGCAAAAAGAGGATAGAACATATGGCAACCCGATTTTAATTGTTCCTATCAGAATTTAACTGCTTGTTTTAAATTGTTGGCTACTTTGAGTGATTTTTGTATAGGAAAGTCGGAGCCCTTGCCATCAGAAGGGTCACCATCTGACCTCAATACAAGCCAGAGGAGAGGGGCTGGTAGCATTTGGTGGTAGTGGCTTCAGTTCACACCCTTGTGGAACAGTCTTAGTGTCACTAGTAAAGGCAGAAACATTTGAGATTCTAGCTCAGAGCATGAAGGCGTATAAAATGAAGTATGCTTGGAGAAACAGAACAAAGGGGAAAGTGTTCTTTTTGCCGATCTGGGAACTGGGAAGAGCCAATAAAAGTATTTGGAACGTGACTGAGGGTTTTCACATAGTACATAACTAAGTAGTGGAATAGTGAGAGCGAGAGCATTTAAACTTATATACTGCTTCACAGCACTTTACGGCCCTCTCTAAGCGGTTTACAGAGTCAGCATTTTGTCCCCAAGAATCTGGGTCCTAATTTTCCAACTTCAGAAGGATGGAAGGCTGAGTCAACCTTGAGCTGGTCAAGATTGAACGGTTGGCAGTGGGTAGAGTTAGCCTGAAATACTGCATTCTAACCATGCACAATGGAAGGAAAGAAGGAAGGGAGGGAGGGAGGGAAAAAGAAAGAACAAAAGCAATAACACTTAGACTTATATAATGCTCTACAGTGCTTTACAGCCCTCTCTGAGTGGTTTACAATGTCAGCATATTGTGCTCAACAATCTGGGACCTCATTTTACCCACCTCGGAAGGAGGGAAGTCTGAGTCAATCTTGAGCTGATCAAGATCGAACTGTTGGCAGTGGATAAAGTTAGCCTGCAAAACTGCATTCTAACCATTGTGCACCATGGAAAGCAGGCAGGCAGGCAGGCAGGCAGGCAGGCAGGCAGGCAGGCAGGCAGGCAGGCAGGCAGGAAGGAAGGAAGGAAGGAAGGAAGGAAGGAAGGAAGGAAGGAAGGAAGGAAGAGGAATAGTAACAGCAATCGCTCTTAGACTTCTATACCGCTTCACTGTGCATTACAGCCCTCTCCAAGCAATTTATAGAGTCAGCATCTTACCCCCAAACAATCTGGGTCCTCAAAAAATCAGTCCAGTTGCCTTTTTCAAAATAAAAACCACTTTGGATTCAACTGTGACCTGGATAACTGAGAATCTTCATAGGCATCAATTGCAGAGGAACTGCAGGATGTTCACCTCCCTCTTGTCAGCCACCCTGAGGTATCTACTTGGTCTCTGTGTGCGAAATACAAAGTGGACTACGATGGAACTTGACCTCCTATATCAGGATTATAGCTCGTGTGAGGGTCTTCCCCTTCCAATACTATAATAGCTGAATTCACCAAAAATGAGCTAAAGGCTGAGCTAAAGTGGGATTTAGCTGTGATCCAGCATGTTCTGGAAATTCAGCCTTTGACTTAGTGCAGAAGAGCACAGATCTCGTCACCTTGAAACTGCGATGAAATCTACTTACCTTCCCTACTGGTTTGGAAGTGTGCACTTTTTCACCCTCTGCGCATGTGCAGAAGGCTTTGCGCATGCGCAGAGGATTAAAAAAAGAAAATGGTGACGTCCGGGCAGGTGGGCAGAGCCTCACGCTGCCGCCGCTACCAGTTCTCCGAACCACTGGCGGCCGCCACTACCAGTATGCCCGAACCGGGCCGAACCGGTAGCATTTCACCCTTGCCTTGAAGCCTGCGAGGGACTTTGATGGGATGTCATCCAAAAATAGAATGGAGAGGGCCTGCTTTGAGCAGGTGCTCTTGGAGCTGAAGGGGTGAAACGGGGGACTTAAGCATCTGCAAGGTTTAAAGCACCCCCTTTGTTCTTTAACTCCTGCCTCGAAGAAAACCTCCTCAAATAGGAAGTTTATAAAAGAAAAAAAATTATTCTATAAGGGTAGTTTGGAGGGAGGGATCGAAACGTCATACTGTAGTTTAAAGCTCGTATGTCAAGAAGTCAGAGAAAAAGATGCATTATAAAGTTGTGACTTTAAAAAAAGTGTTTATAAAAATAAAAAAAGGTTAGTATTTTTTTAAAAGGGTGGGGGGAAAGTGGGTTTTTTTTTCCCAGTAGGGTCAAAGAAAGAATACAATGAATCTTGTTAATAAAAATGGTAACAATTCACAAAGATTCTTAGGTGCAAATAGAAATGCATACTATTTCCAGAGCAAAGAAGATAAAGCAGAAATGCTTAAAGTGATTCTTTTATTCAAAGTGGAAAATATTTTTTTCATTTGGATATCACTTCTGGATGTTGTGCTTGTCATGAAAAAAAAGGGAAACTTGGCAACTGACTCATATTTAAGACGGTTGCGATGTAGTAGGGTCACGTGATCCACTTTTGCAACCGTCAGACAAGCAAAGTCTGGGGAAATGGGGAAGCCAGGTTCACTTAACAACCGGGTTACTAACTTATCAACTGTAATGATTCACTTAACAACTGTAGCAAGAAAGGTTGTACAATGGGGCAAAATCCACTTAACAAACGTCTCACTTAACAACAGAAATTTTGGGTTCAATTGTGGTCACATTTCAAGAACTACTTGCACCAGGACAAAATTTCATGCCTTAATCAAAGAGAAGGAGAGGAGAGGAGAGGAGAGGAGAGGAGAGGAGAGGAGAGGAGAGGAGAGGAGAGGAGAGAATCCTGAAGGGACCTCAGAGGTCTTCTAGTTCAACCCCCTGCTGAAGTAGGAGACCCTGTATCATTTCAGATAAATGGCTGTCCAATCGTTTCTTGAAAACCTTCATTCAGAAATGAATCTCTGCTGTTTAGCCTGGCACATCCCTGCCAGGAAGAGCCCAGCAGTCGTCTGCCTTGTGCAAATGGTGCTGAGCAGAAGCTGTTTAATGGCACTTTCCAGGGGAGCAGAGTAAAGAATAAATTACCTCTCGTGCCAGTTTTATTTTCACCGGCTAACTGGGCCCAGAGTGAATTATGCCCAGGCAAATATCTTTCAAAACCCATAAAATTGCAGGGATATAACCTTTGTGTTGGAGGCTAATTGAACCAGTATTAATGGAGACAGTGTTTTCTGATTATGGCCGTTCCTGCCAATTAATGGCCACACCCCGTTAATGGACTATGCAACCTGTCCAGCCAAAAAGAAGCGGTGAACGGACAGAGGCCGGAAGAGGGTAGAAGCCACTTTTCTGCGGAAAGGGCCAACTCACCACAGTCAACGCACCACTTTGCCACGGCCAACTTGCCACCCACTGCAGAACAGCTGGGGACAATTCACTGTGGGACAATTCAGCAATTCAATTTAATTATTTAAAATAATTAAAAAATTATTTTATTTTTTGTCATTTGTATTTCATTTTGTCTCTCCTTTGGCATCCTGTCTTTCATGATTCTATGCCACTCTTGTCCCACAGCCAGTTGCCTTGTGACATTTTGGCCACGGCGAGTTGGCCATGACAAGTTCTCTGTGGCGAGTTGGCCATGGCGAGTTGTCATAAACCCACTTTTCTGCCCTGGAGTCCAGGGAATAGCACTTAGACTTATATACCGCTTTACAGTGCTTCACAGCCTTCTCTAAGCGGTTTACAGAGCCAGCCTCTTGCCCCCAACAATCTGGGTCCTCATTTTACTGACCTCGTAAGGATGGAAGGCTGAGTCAACCATGAGCCGCTCAGGATCGAACTTGTAGAGTGAGCAGTGAGTTATCCTGCAATACTGCATTCTAACCGCTGTGCAACAAGGAAGGAAGGGAGGGAGGGAGGAAGGAAGGAAGGGAGGGAGGAAGGAAGGAAGGAAGGAAGGAAGGAAGGAGAGAGAAAAGGAATAGCATTGGCACTTACTTATATACCGCTTTACAGTCCTCTTAGCCAGTAGTGGGTTCCTACCGGTGCGCTCTCCGCCTTTCTTCGCCGCCAAGCCGAAGAAGCTGGCGGCGTTTGCGGCGGGGGCTTCCCCCGCCCGCTTTCCCGGGACGCCGGGATGCCGCCATTTGCGTTCTTCTGCACTCTGCGCAAGCCAGCTTGCGCAGAGTGCAGAAGAACGCAAATGGCGGCATCTCGGCGTCCCGGGAAAGCTGGTGGGGGAAGCCCCCGCCGCAAACGCCGCCAGCTTCTTCGGCTCGGCGGCGAAGAAAGGCGGAGAGCGCACCGGTAGGAACCCACTACTGCTCTTAGCGGTTTACAGAGTCAGCCTATGGCCCCCAACAATTTGGGTCCTCATTTTATCCACCTTGGAAGGATGAGTCAACCTTGAGCCTGGTGAAATTGCAGGCAGTCAGCAGTCAGCAGAAATAGCCTGCAGTACTGCACTCTAACCACTACGCCACCACTGCTCCAGTCTTGCATCTTTGACTGTAAGGCAAACACAGCTGAGCTCAGCTTCCATATGGGATCATGATTCCAACCATTGTTTCTCAATCACAGCAACTTTAAAATGGGTGGACTTCAACTCTCAGAATTCCCCAGCCAGCATGATTCTGGGAGCTGAAGTCCAGCTATCTTAAAGTTGCTATGGTTGAGAAACACTGGTTCAAACTATTGTATCCTCAATGGTGGAAGAGCAATGAAATTCCACAGTGGAGGAATGGATTATGAAAATGTCAGAACTTGCAGAGGGCAAAGCCAACCTCTTTGGTCAGAAAAAAGCCCAGAAAAGCTTTTTTTGAAAGATCAGAAACCTTATAGGGACTTTTTGTTGCAGAAAGAAGAAAAGGGATACGATCATTTATGGGTTTGAGAATTAAAAAGGATATGGACTAAGTGACTAAGTTGAAGGGATCTGTATAACATCTAAGAAGGAGGAAGGATTAGAGAACTGTAACTGTGTTTTTTTTGTTCAAATGGAGTTTTGTATTTGCATTTGTTCTGGTTTTCTTGAATAAAATAAAATTAAAATTAAAAACTGCAACTATTGAAGAGAAGGTTGGAAGTTATTATATTTCATATCGCTTTCCTTTCCTTTTTTTCTTTCCCCTATTTCTTTTTTCTTTTTTCTTTTCCATCTTTTCTTTAGATTTGATTTTTACCATACAGTATGTAAAATTCTCAATAAATACACATTTTTTAAAAATGAGAACAGTCTCCACTAAACCTTTTGCTCAGAGACGCAGATCCCTTGGCCTGCCCTTCTGGGCCAATGCCCTCTGAGCAATGGTATCCACAGAGATAGGATTTAAAAAAGTCAACATGGCGCACACAACATGTGAATAGAACTCTGCCCCTGCAGCCGTAAGAAAGAGCAGAGCTTCAATCTCACGCTTGGGGCCACCATCTTGATTTTTCTGACCTCATCCCTGCAGACCTCCTGCCCCTGAACTCACTGTAGCAGAATGAGCCTTCCTCACCTTCCCTACAAGAACAAATTGAAAAGCTGGGATGCCTGGTTTTCTATTTGCAGTTGATTTTGTAGAATAGAATGGAAGGGAAGGGAAGGGAAGGGAAGGGAAGGGAAGGGAAGGGAAGAGAAAAGAGAAGAGAAGAGAAGAGAAGAGAAGAGAAGAGAAGAGAAGAGAAGAGAAGAGAAGAGAAGAGATGGAAGGGACCTTGGAGGTCTTCTAGTCCAGCCCCCTGCTCAAGCAGGAGAACCTATACCATTTCAGATAAATGACTGTCTAGACTCTTCTTAAGAACCTCTAGTGATGGAGCACCCATGATTTCTGGAGGCAAACTGTTCCACTGGTTAATTGTCCTCACTGTTAGGAAGTTTCTCCTTAATCCCAGATTGCTTCTCTCTTTGGTTAGTTTCCATCCGTTGTTTCTTGTCCTGCCCTCCGGTGCTTTGACCCCCTCTTTTTTGGGGCAGCCCCTCAAGTACTGGAAGACTGCTATCATGTCACCCCTAATTCTTCTTTTCTCTAGACTAGCCCTACCAAAATCCTGCAACCGTTTTTCATATGTTTTAGTCCCCAGGCCTTTGATCATGTTAGTTGCTCCTGTATGAACTTTTTCCAATGTCTCAACATCTTTTTTGTAGTATGGTGACCAAAATTGATTGAAGTATTCCAGGTGTGGCCTTACTAGGGTTTTATAAAGTGGCACTAATACTTCACATGATCTTGATTCTCTGCCCCTTTTCAAAAGCAAGTCTTAGATACAGATACAAATTAATAGAGTTGGAAGGGACCTTGTAGGTCTTCTAGTCCAACCCCCTGCCCAAAAGGAGAACCTACACCATTTTTGACAGATGGCAGCCCAGTCTCTTCTTGAAAGCCTCCAGTGATGAAGCTCCCACAACTTCTGAAGGCAACTTCTGTTCCGTTGGTTGATTGTTCTCACTGTCAGAAAATTTCTCCTTATTTCCAGGTTGAATCTCTCCTTGATCAGTTTCCATCCATTATTCCTTTTCTGGCCTTCAGTTGCTTTGGAGAATAGCTTGACCCCCTCCTCTCTGTGGCAGCCCCTCCAATATTGGAATTGTTGTCATTCAGACAATGTCTGTGGGAAACAAACAGGATCCTCCCTGTTTCCACCTAGGGACAGCCTAGTGGGTTGTGGTGTATCTTTCCTCTAGACACATTCCAGGGTATCCAATCCAGGCCACCACTTCCAAGCAAGGCTCAGCTTTGGCTGTTGAAGCCACCAAATAAAGGGACACATGGATGGAACCACAAATTCTGATTTCCCTCTATATCTCATTTCTTTCACATTGCTATTTTGGAGAAACTATCAAGTTGAGTTCCTTTTTTTTAAATTGATTATATGCCATCGAGTTGTTTTTGACTCCTAGCACCCAAGTAGATAAGGTTTTCTCCAAGACGATGTATAGCCAGAGGTGGGTTCCTCCCTGTTCAGACCGGTTCATGCGAACCGGTAGCGGCCTGCTGGTGATGTCACGATGACGTCACTGAAACGGATCAGTCGGTGCCGATCCGTGGGCGCCACCATCTTTTTTTTGAATTTTTTTTCTTCTGTGCATGAGCAGAAGCCGAGTTTCTGGCACTGCGCATGCATCGCCATTTTGTTTTTGGTGGTTTTTTTTTTAAAAAATGGGTTTTTTGCACTGCGCATGTGCGTGCCCACGAGGCGTGGCCATGTGGCGCGGGAGGAAGCGAACCGGCAGTGAGATAATTTGGAACCCACCCCTGTGTATAGATAACCTATTCTTTCAAGTCTCCCAATGGTGCACCCTTCGCCACTATCATTAAGTCCACCCCGTTTCTGCTGGTCATTATCTTCTTCTTCTTCTTCTCTTTCTTCCACTTTCCCTGTTTTAAAACTTTTCTCAGAGAGCCGGGTCTTTGCAGTAGGATAATTTGAGCCTCTTCATGTTTTTAGAACAAAAACTAAACTTAAAAAGATGTATATATTTGTGTATATTTCTCCAAACATCTCCGTTAGGATTTGCGATTTGGCCTAATGTACAGATTAATATTTCTACATCGATGTTATTCAATAGAATGCATTTTTCAATACTATGTTCATAAATACTATAATGTTTTTTCTGTGAAGACTTCTCGGTGCAGATCAGCAGATAGATCTGTTTGTGGTTGATTGGCTGGCTTTTAATAAAAGCAAATCGATGGTCAAATTTGGAGAAGCGCTTTAATTCATAGGCTAGAGAAGTTTTGGGTTTGTGTATCGGGTTGAAAAAGGGAAAATTGATATCCAAGCAGGTGTGGATTGAGGCAGATAGTCTCTGGAGTGGACTGAAGATGGGTTTGCCTCATATTTATCCAATAGCCCTTGTTTAAATTGATCGATTAAGCTTCTTTCATCCCAGCCCACCTTCTGAGCAAAAAAATAAAAAACCCTGGAAGTCAGCAACAGCATATTCATGAGCTGAGCACTTAATCTGTTGAAGGAGATGGATTTCACTGCTGGTGGCCACTTATTTGACTGGATCATTGAGTCAGCCCTCCAGAGGATCACAAAATGGTCACAGGTGTGTTGTTATGCATTCAAACGGGCTCCAAGCGCCCTCTGTCATCCAGCCAAATATAAATCCTACCCAAGGTTGGTCTGTGGGAAAATACTGAGGTCTTAAAGACTTACATAATTCACAGTGGACACACATTTACCTGGAGTCTATCATACAGGTAGCCCTTAATTTACAACAGTTCATTTAATGACCATTCAGAGTTTCAATGGCACTGAAAAAAGGGGACTTACGATGGTTTTTAATATGATCTTTGCAGCATCCCCAGGTTCATGTCATCAAAATTTAGATGCTTTGGCAACTGGTTCATATTTATGACGGTTGCATTTTCCCCAGGGGGTCATGTGATCCCCTTTTGTGACCTTCTGATGAGCAACATCAATGGGGAAGCCAGGCCTTGACTTTCTGGAAAGAATGTTATTTAGACTACTACATATCACCTACTCCATATAATCTCCCCTCCCATTTTCCCACAGTAGAAAATGTGGCAGGCCTGAATACAAAAAGGTAAAAGATGGATTCCAGGCCTGACAGCAACAGCAACAGGTGGAGATTTGGGGCTGGGCAAAGGACAGGAGTCTTGGGAGTAGCAGAGGCTGCCCCCTTCACTGCTGGACTAGCTGGTCTACTGTCTGTGCTGATGGGCTCAGGGTCACAATTTGGTCCTGCTATTGTAGCCAGGCAGAACAACTTTCTCCCTGGTCAGTGAGACTGAAAGAGAATTTGGAGCCAGTCGTTCATTTTGGGGTCAGAGTGCAGCCTTTCTCCGTAGAGCTGAGAATAAGAGTGGGCAGATCTTCAGGCCAGCTCGGGCTCCAAACCTAGGTTCTTTCTGAAATTCAACCCTGGATTCAAAAATTGGATAGTAGCAGAAAACTCAAAGACTCAATGCTGCTAAATAAATTGTTTTACTACAGACACAAAAGAAGATCTGCTGGCTGTAGAAAATAGGAATCAAAGAGAGAGGGGGAGAGAGGGGGAGAGGGGAGAGAGGGTGGAGGGAGGGAAAGTGTATGTGAGAGAGATACAGATTAACAGAGTTGGAAGGGACCTTGTAGGTCATCTAGTCCAACCCCTGCCCAAGCAGGAGACCCTACACCATTTCTGATAGATGGCAGCCCAGTCTCTTTTTGCAAGCCTTCAGTGATAAAGCTCCCACAACTTCTGAAGGCAATTTCTGTTCCATTGGTTGATTGTTCTCACTGTGAGGAAATTTCTCCTTATTTCCAGGTTGAATCTCTCCTTGATCAGTTTCCATCCATTATTCCTTTTCTGGCCTTCAGGAGCTTTGGAGAATAGCTTGACCCCCTCCTCTCTGTGGCAGCCCCTCAAATATTGGAAGACTGCTCTCATGTCTCCTCTGTTCCTTCTCTTCACTAGACTAGCCATGCCCAGTTCCTGTGACAGTTCATTGTATGTTTAGAAGAAAACATTGCTCTTCTCTGCACTCTAGAGTATCAACCTCTTTTTTCTAGTGTGGTGACCAAAACTGGAGGTAGTATTCTAGCTGTGGTCTTACTAAGGCTTTATAGAGTGGTATTAGTACCTCACGTGATCTTGATTGTATCCCTCTGTTAATGCAATTTAGGATTTCAGAGTTTGTATTTGCATTTGATTATTTGTCAAGCCTATATGATTATAAGCAAAGTATAAACAGTAAAACATGATTGAATATATATGTAATAGTACAAGCATGAATAAGTGTAAAAGAGATATGAATATATGGGTACATTAGGACAGGAACGGTAGGCACGATTGTGCGCTTATGCATGCCCCTTACCGACCTCTTACGAATGGAGTGAGGTCGATGGTAGATAATCTGAGGTTGAAGTTTTTGGGGTTTGGGGAAGAAACTACTGAGTCAGGTAAAGTGTTCCAGGCATTGACCACTCTGTTGTTGAAGTCCAATTTTTTGCAATCAAGTTTGGAGTGGTTTACATTAAGTTTGTATCCATTGTGAGCTCGTGTATTATTGCGGTTGAAGCTGGAGTAGTCGTTAACAGGTAGGACATTGAGGCAGATAATTTTGTGAGCTACGCTTAGGTCAGATCGAAGGTGGCGTAGTTCTAAATTTTCAAGTCCCAAAATTTCAAGTCTGGTTTCATAAGGTATTCTGTTGTGAACAGAGGAATGTAATACTCTTCTTGTGAAGTATCTCTGGACATTCTCAATTGTGTTAATGTCTGATATGTTTGTTTGTTCTCAACCTTCCTGGATACTTTTCTTCTTAACCCTAACCCAAACCCTGACTTTCCTCCTTTCAGAGTTCATCGAAATCTGTTCTTCTGAATTCTGTATTCAAGCATGACCCTGCCTTGCTCCTCCTGCCTCTGGGTATAGTGGATTCAAGGATCATCACGGATGACTTCATCGCAAGGAGCAGATCACCTTCACATATTCGGCTCATACCTGTTAGGGATGATTAGGTCCATCCTGGAGAGTCTTCTTCTGATTGCTTTTTCCACTTTCTGACAAATAAAATTGTCAGTGAGAGAAGACAAGAATTGGTTGGACCTCTGACTTTTGACAGCAATTGTCGGAATAATTGAAATCCCCCATTATCGCTGTCTCATGCTTCTTTGAAAAATGGGTTGTCTGACACAGAAGGATATTGACATGCTGAACAATCAATGACCCTGAAGTCACACGTATGACAGAGTCAACTTTTTCCTGTAATCCCTCTTGTTTTCTGAAGACTTCCATTTTCACCTCCCAGATCCCCATAGCTCAGGGGTGTCAAACTGGCGGCCCGTGGGCCGGATGTGTCACATGCAGGCCACGCCCACCTCAGCTCCGGAAAGGGGAAAAATGTCATGATACGTCATGTGACAGCAATGTGACAAAGGGAGTTTGACACCCGTGCCATAGCTCAATATACTTTCATGGAGTGATAATGAAGGGACTCAAATTTTGGACCCAGAATGATAGCAGCGTAGTTTTAGTTTGTGGCATCAAACTTTCATCTGGAATATAAGATAGAAAGAAACATAAGGAGAAGTTGAGTTGAGTTGAGTTGAGTTGTTGAGTTGAGTTGAGCTGTCATCCTGGCCCATCTACTTCTTGCAAAACAACCCTTGGCAGTTCATTCCACCACATCTCTCAGCTCAAAAAGGCCTACACACACCATTTGTTTAAGACTCACCGGGTCAAATGAAGAACCGTTGCAGGAATTTGGTATGGCTACTCTAAGGAAAAGAAGATTTAAAGGCGACATGATAGCAGTATTCCCGTACTTGAGAGGCTGTCACAAAGAAGAGGGGGTCAATTTATTTTCCAAAGCACCAGAAGGCAGGACAAGAAACCATGGATGGAAACTAACCAAGGAGAAAAGCAACCTGGAATTAAGGAGAAACTTCCTAACAGTGAGGACAATTAACCAGTGGAACAGAAGTTGCCTTCGGAAGTTGTGGGTGCCTCATCACTGGAGATTTGTAAGAAGAGACTAGACAGCCACTTGTATGAAATGGTATAGGGTCTCCTGCTTGAGCAGGGGCTGGACTAGAAGACCTCCAAAGTCCCTTCCAGCTCTATTTTCATTGATTGATTGATTGAACAATTAAATTGTGTTGCCTCAATCTCAACAGGACAATGACAAAAAGGGAGAAAGCTGATTCTTGCATTCAGTTTTTGAATAGGAAGCATGGGATCCAATATGATAAATAGATTATATTTAGATCAGATATAGATTTTTTTTTAAAAAGCAGATTATATAGAGATGAATTGCTTTTGGGTTGTTGTTGTTTTTTAAAAAACCAGGTTATAGGTGTATCCAAGTGTGTGTAAAAGTGGGGCTGCCTCAGGGGTGGGTTGTAACTTACCTTGCTGCCAGTTCACTTCCTCCCACGCCACATGGGCGTGTGCATGTTGAGCGGGCGGGCATGCATGCGCAGTGCCGAAAACCCAGCTTCTGCACATGCACAGAAGCAAAAACCAGCTTCTGCACGTGTGCAGAAGCCAAAAACAAGATGCCAGTTGTGAGAGAGCCAGTTCGTGGGCGTGGCCAGCTGGCCATCGTTCCCGATTCGGCGAGTGGTGGGAAATTCTTGCTACCGGTTCTATAGAACTGGTCCAAACCGGGAGGAACCCATCTCTGGCCTGCCTGCCTGAGCATGGATGCGCACGCTGCACAGTCTGGGGAACCATGGTAGCATGAAGCCTTGTTTCTGAGAGGGAACAAAAGCAAAGTCTTTGTGACTTTGCTCAGGAAGCTTGAAAGGAAAAGCAGCAAGGGATGAAATTCTGCAATGAACTTTTTTTCTGTGATATTTCCATGTGTTGGGGAGACCCGAAAATCCAGGCAGACAATGAGGATTTCAGAATGAAAGCCAGCTGAACCTGTCTGAATGACCCAAGCCGGGAGAGAGAAAATGAGCAGAAACATAAGAGAGAAGATGAGGGCCATTGCTTGGCTTTCTGTAGTCTTTTCATATTTCCCAGGGGGATCTGCGGAAGCTGTTAACAAGTGGCTCACAAATGAATTCCTCCCCCTTTCATCTCCATCTCTTTCCACCCCTTTGCCATTAATATAGATTTCCCTGCTGTTGGAACCCCTGCTGACTTCTACCTGCATCAGCCTTTCAGAAGGAATGTGTCATTTATTTTCACATTTCCCATTCTTTTCCCTCTCTCTCTCTCTCTCTATCTCTCTTTTTTTTCCTTCCACCATTGCTCCCTGGAGCTCTCCATGTTTCTCCTGCTCCAAGCTTCCTTTTCTGCAGCTGAACCGGTTGATGTCCAGCTCTTTTCAGCCAGAGCAGAGATCAAACCTCTGCACCCGTCAGGCCCCCTCTTGTTGATTTTTTTGGGGGGGCAACAATTCAAGAAAGGTGGAAAGAGAAGACCAGAAGGGCCAGGATCATGAAGAAATTGAGGAAAGCTCAAATGCTAGATGGCCAACTGTCCTACGGATGCTCTGATTTGGATTGTGTTGAAGTTATGTTTTACTGACAAAGAAATAAAGGGAGACTAGTATAGATCTCCATGGGACGCAGTAGCTCAGGGGCTAAAATGCTGAGCTTGTCAATTAGAAGGTCGGCAGTTCAGCAGTTCGAATCCCTAGTGCCGCGTAACGGGGTGCGCTCCCATTACTTGTCCCAGCTTCTGCCAACCTAGCGGTTCGAAAGCACGTAAAAAATGCAAGTAGAAAAATAGGGACCACTTTGGTGGGAAGGTAACAGCGCTCTGTGCGCCTTCGGTGTTGAGTCATGCCGGCTACATGACCACGGAGACGTCTTTGGACAGCGCTGGCTCTTCAGCTTTGAAATGGAGATGAGCACCGCCCCCTAGAGCTGGAAATGACAAGTGTGCATGTGCGGGGGAACCTTTACTTTAGTATAGATCTATTTCAAGCTATTTAGCTCTCGTCAGCTAGCCATACCCTTTCTGGGATTCGAACCCAGGCTACTTGCATATTAGGTAGCTGTATTAACCTCTAAGCCACGGGGTCTCCTCGCTTTGTCGGCTATACCAGGGGAAAGATTTAGGGTTTTTTTCTGGTGTTTTTTATCAGGGAAACCTGGTCTACCCAGATATGGGACGGAGCATACGGCTTCCGCTTTTGCCTTTCAGCCCCAATCCAGGCGCCTTTGCAGGCAGTTGCTTCCGCAACAAACTATTTTTTGTGTTGAATTTATGTTTTACCAACAAAGAAATAAAGGGAGACTAGTATAGATCTATTTCAAGCTATTTAGCTCTCATCAGCTAGCCATATCCTTCTGGGATTCTGATTTGGATTCCTGCATTTGGGGGGGGGGGAGAATTGATGTCCTCATTTGCTCCTTTCAACTCTAGGATTCTCTAATGGATATACAGGGATAGGGATAAGGTGAGAGTGGGAGTTTGTTCTTCGAGCTTATGGGTTGGTTTCCTAACGTTTCATTACCAAGCTAGATAACATCCTCAGTGGGATTTAGGGGATATCAGTGTTGGTGTTCTTCTGCTTATAAGAACTTCATGGGGTCAGTAGGTCTTGTGATGGGAGGGTCACATCAGGTGAGGGTCTTTTGATGAGTCTTGTGATGGGTCAGGTGTGGGTCACATCAGGTGAGGGTCTTGTGATGAGTCTTGAGGTCTTGTTATGAGTCTAGGGATAAGGAATTCACAGTCCACATTTGAATTCAAAATGATCTTATCCATAAACTGGATCTGAATTAGCATTCAACAGAGGAAACTCCTGTGCAAAAAATGCATCTATTCATCAAAAGAGGTACAAAAATGCATTATATTAAGAATGTTTGTTTGCAAAAATGTTAAATTCAGGGCAAAATGGGAAAGGAAGATGCCTAGAGTGTAGAAATATGCAGTAGGCATAGATATTTTAGAGTGTGTTTTATTTTGGAAGCAAAATCTCAGGTTGGGTGAACTGAATTTGACAGATTCATAAAATGAGAAATCTGAATTTGAAAGATGGATAAAAATGAAAAATTTATGTTCAGGGTAGCATCTTTTTCCATATTATTCTTGCAGCCTGTCATTTTTAAATCCACTTTCGGATCAGTCTTAGTCTTGTCTGGTAAAAGTCCAAAGACATGGTGGAATTTGAACATTTCTATTTCTCTCCAGTTTTAATTTTTGCGCAGAATTGTATTACAGATAAGGCTATTAGGAATACTTCCATTTCTAATTACTTTCCGAAATTGCTTGTTAACTGCTTTTTAGCTATTAGCAACTTTGGGATCAATAGGTTTTATAGTACTGGGTACATTTTTTTTAATCCTTAGTGAAAGAAGTTTTAAATACAAGTTTATTCCAAAAGACTTTTTGAAAAGTCCTTAAACAGAAAAAGGGTTATTAAGAACTTTGATTTTGGAAAGTTACAAATGGACTAAGGGTCCAGATGGAATTGAAATACGATCTTGGAATTAATTATAAAAATACTTCCCATGGGAAAATGCTTTTGTTTTGAATTCTTTTTTTAAAAAAATGATATAGTGGGACCAAAGGTTGGACATTAGAGGATATCAGAAGGAAGTAAAGATTACAATTAAAAGAGAATGCTTAAACTTGATTTACAATTGCACAATGAAGCAAAATATTTTAACACTGAGCATATAGAAGGATACTTTTGAATAATAGACCCTGAAGTTAATTTTAAAAGTGTCTGCCCTGTATGCCTATGTCTAGAATATGAGTAGATTTAAACTATGTCTGTAAGGTATTATGCAAGAGGAACAAAGGGATCTTGGAGTCTTAGTGGACAACCAATTAAATATAAGCTAACAGTGTGTGGGGGCAGCCAAAAAAGCCAATGCGATCCTAAGTTGCATTGACAGAGGGATGGAATCAAGATCAAAGGAGGTACTAATACCACTCTATAAAGCCTTAGCAAGACCACACCTAGAATACTGCATCGAGGTTTGGTCACCATACTATAAAAAAGATTTTGAGACTCTAGAAAGAGTGCAGAGAAGAGCAACCAGGATGATGGGGGGGACTGGAGGCTAAAACATTTTTACAGGAACTGAGAACGGTTACAGGAACTGGGCATGGCTAGTCTGGTGAAGAAAAGGACCAGGGGAGACATGATAGCACTCTTCCAATATTTGAGGAACTGCCACAGAGAGGAGGGGATCAAGCTGTTTTCCATAGCACCTGAAGGCCAGACAAGGAACAATGGATGGAAACTGATCAAGGAGAGATTCAACCTAAAAATAATGAGAAGGTTTTTTTGACAGTGAGATCAACCGATGGAACAGAAGTTGCCTTCGGAAGTTGTGGGAGCTTCATCACTGGAGGCTTTCAAGAAGAGGCTGGACTGCCATTTGTCAGAAATGGTGTAGGGTAGCGATGGCGAACCTATGGCACGCGTGCCACAGGTGGCACGCGGAGCCATATCTGCCGGCATACGAGCTGTTGCCCTAGCTTAGCTCCAACGCGCATGTGCATGCCAGCCAGCTGATTTTTGGCTCACACGGAGGCTCTGGGAGGGCGTTTTCGGCTTCCGGAGGACCTCCCGGGAGGGGGGCGGAAAGGGCATTTTCGCCCTCCTCAGGCTCCAGGGAAGCCTACTGGGCCCATTGGAAGTCATGAAACGGGCCATTTCCAGCCTCCAGAGGGCTTCCGGGAGTGGGGGAGGCCGTTTTCGCCCTCCTGAGGCATTGAATTATGGGTGTGGGCATTTGCGGGTGTGTGATAGCGCGAGCACACACATTTTCAGCACCTGAGGAAAAAAAGGTTCGCCATCACTGATGTAGGGTCTCCTGCTTGGGTGGGGGGTTGAACTGGATGACCTACATTGTCCCTTCCAACTCTGTTATTCTGTTATAAATTGTAGCTGACAAGAATGAGGCTGGGTTGAAAGTGGATTTCTACAAGAATGATATGGAAAAAGATGCCACGCTGGACCTACAAAAGAAATGGACTGATGTCTTAATGATTAAAAGGGATATGCAAACAAGGTAAGAGAGTGATATGGATAATTTTCCTTTACAGTACAAACCAGGCTTATTAAAATTTTGAAGAATTTTGTGAGAAAGGATAAAGAAAAATAAAAAAAATCAAGATGAATGACATTATTTGAAGAAACTAAAGATTCAGATTGTTAGAAATAAAAAAAAATTGACACATACTGTACATTGTTGTCTCTCGTAGCCTTTCATGGACTTTACCAGCACTGGGACAAAAATGATGAAACTTTATGGATTTGTTTATAGATAAGAGTTGGGATTTGGGAAGAAGAGATCATTTCTTTTAATTTAAGAAAAGGCAATGAATTATTTTAATTGTTTACACTTGTAATAAAGGTGGGAAGTCACTTATTTATACAGTATACAGTATTTTTTTTGTTACTACATTCTTTTCTTTTTTCTATTTCTCTATTTTTCCTTTTTCTTTTCTGCACCTTCGACTCTTTCTTTTTACACCTCTATTTTTTCAGTTTAGTTTTTATTGTCGCAATTATAATCTTTAATAAATTTGCAGTAAAAAAAGATTCCCCATCTCTTTCTGGTAGACCTTTCTTTGCTTATTTATTAATTAAATCAATTTATGGGGCCACCCAACTCACACACAAATGACTCCAGGCAGTTTACAACATTAAATATCTACAACATATAAACCATATCTCCCCTCCCCGCAAACACACCCTTCCTGTTGTGTCATGGCTTTTATTATCACATGTTTGTCACCAACAAGGAGGAAAGAAGGAAAGAAAAACTCTGTGACCAAAGTCCCAAAGGTGCTTTTTTCAAGAGGCAACTGGACTTTCTGGTTTTTCTTTGGAGATATTTCGCTTCTTATTCAAGAAGCTTCTTCAGCTCTTGAGATCAAGAGCTGAAGAAACTTCTTCGATGATAGATAGATTTACAGAGTTGGAAGGGACCATGTAGGTCATCTAGTCCAACCCCCGCCCAAGCAGGAGACCCTATACTTTTTCAGACAAATGGCAGTCCAGTCTCTTCTTGAAAGCTTCCAGTGATGAAGCTCCCACAACTTCTGAAGGCAACTTCTGTTCCATGGGTTGATTGTCCTCACTGTCAGAAAATTTCTCCTTATTCCCAGATTGAATCAGTTTCCATCCATTATTCCTTGTCTGGCCTTCAGGGGCTTTGGAAAACAGCTTGACCCCCTCCTCTCTGTGGCAGCCCCTCAAGTATTGGAAGACTGCTATCATGTCTCCCCTGGTCCTTCTCTTCACTAGACTAGCCATGCCCAGTTCCTGCAATCGTTCTTCATATGTTTTAGTCTCCAGTCCCCTAATCATCTTGGTTGCTCTTCTCTGCACTCTTTCTAGAGTCTCAACATCTTTTTTATAGCGTGGTGACCAAAACTGGATGCAGGATTCTAGGGGTGGTCTTACTAAGGCTTTATAGAGTGGTATTAGTACCTCATATGTGGATGAGAAGCAAAACGTCTTTAAAGAAAAACCAGAAAGTCCAGTTGCTGTCAGGTTTCCGACCGATGCCCTAATTAAAGCATGTCAGGAGTGCTTTTGTTTTGACTGAAGTGTGATTCCTTTGCTGCAGTTTCGAGGCTCGCTTCCCCATCCCCCTGCCTATGACAACTCGAGAGCAGGTCAGGACTGCTCGTGAGTTGACACTTGCCTCTTGAAAAAAGCACCTTTGGGACAACCATGACCTGGATGACCGGGAATCTTTGCCAGACCTATCCTTGAATACTGCTCACCTGCCTGGAACCCACACTGTATTTTGGACATTAATACATTAGAGAGGGTCCAGAGGTATTTTACAAGAAGAGTACTCAACTCCTCTGCTCACAATAAAATTCCTTATTCCAGTAGACTTGAAATTTTAGGCCTGGATAACCTTGAACTACACCGTCTACGTTCCGACCTAAGCTTAGTACACAAGATTTATTTGTTTTCATTTTATTTTATTTATTTATTTTTGTCAAGATCATCTACCTTAATGTCCTACCTGTTAATGACTACTTTAATTTCAACCGCAATAACACTAGGGCTATCAATAGATACAAACTAAATGTAATCCGCTCTAATCTTGATTGCAGAAAATACGACTTCTGCAATAGAGTAGTAAATGTCTGGAACACTTTACCTGATGCTGTTGTTAGTTTCTCTAACCCCCATACCTTTTACCTTAAACTGTCTACTGTGGACCTTACACGTTTCTTAAGAGGTCCCTAAGGGGGTGTGCATAGGTGCACCGGCGTGCCTACCATCCCTGTCCTACTGTACCCATTTGTATGTACTCATTTTATGTGTTTATGGCTATGTTTTGCTTCTTTATATCCATTTATTTGTGCCATTTTTTCATGTGTCCTGTTTCCTTGCACTTGTTGACAAATAAAATCAATCAATCAATCAATCTCTACTAATCCAAGAACCTTCTTCAGCTCTGAAGAAGAGCTAAAGAAGCTTCTTGGATGAGAAGCGAAACGTCTTCAAAGAAAAACCAGAAAGTCCAGCTGCCTCTTGAAAAAAGCACCTTTGGGACAACCATGACCTGGATGATGGAGAAGCTCCATAGACATTTGTGACCAAAGTCCTTTTTATGCTAACCAGGTGCTCCAGGTGCTCCAGACCTCATTCAGAGAAGTGGGAACAGGTAAAAGAGTTCAGTCCTTTGCGAGATGGAATCGAAATGTTGGCTTTTCCTTAAAAATTGGGTGTTCATGGTAGAAGGAGTTCTGCTGATAAATAAGCATCATTCAGACATGAGAAGAGGAAATATGGCCCTGAAGAAGAAAGAACAGTAGCCTAAGTTGGAGAAGGAGAGAGAATCCAAACAGCACGACCCAGTGGTGAAATCTACTTACTGTCCCTACCGGTTCGGAAGAGCTCGCTCCGCTCCGCTCGTACACGCGCGCCACCGTCACATGCACTTTTTCACCCTCTGAGCATGTGCAGAAGGCTTTGTGCATGCGCAGAGAGTTAAAAAAAAAGTGACGTCCGGGCGGGTGGGTGGAGCCTCCAGTTCTCCGAACCGGGGACCAGTACACGCGTGCTGGGCCGAACTGGTAGCATTTCACCCCTGGCATGACCTCCAGGTGACTTATTAAGACAGAATTGAATTTGGGTACCCAGAAAATTCTCTCCTCTCATAAGCCCCCTTTCAGCATGACAGTGTCTTTTCAGACACATCACTAAATGAACTTGTCTTGAACTTGTAGAAGGCCCAATTGATGTTGCTGGTTATGGATGATGGGAGTTGTAGTCCAACTCAAAACTGAATTGCTCCACTCAAATTCCAAAGGTCACAGGAAAGGAACTGAGGGATGCAGTCTCAGATCCTCCAAGCAAACTTCTTTCATCAAGTCCACTGCATTCAGTCTACTGAATCTTTTTTTTTAAATAAATAAGCAGAAGACATAATGAAATATGGTTTACCCTTCGCGCAATCAATCAGAATAGAGCTGGAAGGGACCTTGGAGGTCTTCTAGTCCAATCCCTTGCTCAAGCAGGAGACCCTATACCAGTGATGGCGAACCTTTTTTGGTTCGCGTGCCAAAAGGGGGGGGAATGTGGGGGATCACGTCTGTGCGTGCCCACACCCAAAATTCCATGCACCCGCGCGCATGCGCGCATGACCCCCCTCTGCTCCTAGCATGCAATGGCACGCCCATTTTTCGCTCTCTCCAGGCTCCAGAGCCTTTCTAGGAGCCTGGGAAGGGCGAAAACGGCCTTCCCCACCCCCTCTGGAGGCTGGAAACAGCCTGTTTCCTGACTCCCAGTGGGCCCAGAAGGCCCGAAAATCAGCCGGCCGGTGCGCACATGCGTGCCAGACCTGAGCTCGCGTGCCCACCGATATGGCTCCGCGTGCCACTTGTGGCACCCGTGCCATAGGTTCGCCATCACGGCCCTATACCATTCTGGACAAGTGGCTGTCCAGTCTCTTCTTAACAGCCTCCAGTGATGAAGCACCCAGAACTTCTGGAGGCCAGCTGTTCCACTGGTTAATTGTCCTCACTGTTAGGAAGTTTCTTCTTAATTCCAGGTTGCTTCTCTCCTTGAATTAGTTTCCATCCATTGTTTCTTGTCCTGCCTTCAGGTGCTTTGGTAAATAAATTGACCCCCTCGTCTTTGTGGCAGCCCCTCAAATACTGGAATGCTGCTAGTCCTTCTTTTCTCTAGACTAGCCAGACCCAAACCCTGCAGCCGTTCTTCATGTATTTTAGTCTCCAGGTCTTTAATCATCTTAGTTGCTCTTCTCTGCACTTTTTCGAAAGCCTTGTTTTATTTTTTAATTTTTGTGGCTCATCACATTGTTCCAAAACATCTCATTTCATTTGTTTATGGTTGTATATTGTGTGAACCCCAAAATGGGACAATTCAGCTACTAAGTCCAGCATGTGGCATGGGAGTGCAGCTATTATAGTAAAGCATTACTCGGTTCTTAATTCTCTGAATTTAGCCTGATCATCCAAGCACCGTGGAAGAATTTATTTTTAACTTTTGTATTCTGATTAGTATAGTATCTCAGATGTCTGTTCCAACCTGGATCACATGGCAAAAGGTGACCAGATCTAACCTTGCCAGAAATTATCCCAGCTGGTCCATGAACAGAATGCAGCCGTGGGTTGCTCCTGGTTCGGCCCGGTTCTGTGAACCGGCATCAACGGTGGCGGGAGGCTCTACCCCCCCCCCCCCCGGGATGCTTCTGCACATGCGCAGAAGTGTCGCACGTGTGCTCATGAGCGAACCGGTAGCGACGGGGTTTAGAACCCACTACTGACAGAATCCATAACTTGCCCCACAGGAATGCTGAGTCTGGGACCCTATGTCAGATCCGTGAATCTGCCATTCTTCAGGGGAAGGGGGGGATCCTTGGTTGATTTCTTTACTTTATTGCTTTATTCCATGTACCCTATATCCTGCATGCTATTGATTTATAACCTTTTTGCCTGGTGCTTAAGTTCCCGGGGTGTTTTGTGCCTTTTGGGGAATGTAAGGGGAGGGAGGGCCATGTGGGTTGCATTGCCTGAAAGCCGGCAGAAGATAGCCCTGGGAAACTTCCCTTATCGCGTTCTCAGAGTGGCCGGTACAATAATATCTTCACACCTGTGGATTGGCTGAATCCACATCGGACTGTTGGGAGGGGTTCCTAATTCCTTTTATTCTACTTGTGTTGCCTGATGGATCTCAGAGCCTGCTTTTCTTTCGTCCTGCTATCGCCCCTGTTCAATAAAAGGTTCCTTTTGAAATGCCAAGTTTCAAGAGTCTTTACTTTCTTGAATAAGAGGGAGAGGGCCGACCTTACACCAGTGGTGAATTGCTGCCGGTTCGCCCGTACTGGTGGCGGAAATTTGCACTCGCTCGCTGAACCAGCAGCGATGGCCAGCTGTCCACGCCCCCAAACTGGTCCTCTGGTCGCCGTAGCTGGCAAAGAACCCTCTGCACATGCGCAGAGGATCATATCCCCGATGTGACACAAAAGGTGCACTTCCGTCACAATGCAAACCAGTAGGGAAGGTAAGTGGAACCCACCCCTGCCTTACACCCATCCTGAACAGGCACCCTGATCTTTTAAAAGAAGCACAAAGCCAGCAAGAAAACATCCTCCCCTATGGCTGAGAACAGCTTTACCTGGAACCGTTTAGGACTTCTCAAATGGCCTGCTCATCATTTTAATGGTCTCCTCCTTAAGGTATGTTGCACCAGCAAAGCTGGCTCCATTGCCCAGAGAGGCATAAACAGTCTCCTCTCCTTTATAATAGACAGGTGTATCTGCATTTAAGAGCCCTGACTAATGAAGGGCATCTGGTAGTGACCTCCTGGCATCTAAATGAGGGCCATTTAATATTCACATCACTCCCTGGGCATCCATTTATATTTTCTATTACTGAATTTACCAGCCTGACATTCCTTCCATTCTTTAATCCCACTTCCTGTTAGAGGAGCACTTTGTGGGCTTAAATTAGGCTTGGGAAATATGTTTTTTCCCCAAGAAATTCCAGGGATCCACATTTTATCTTGGCTAGTTCAGTATAGAATAAAGTCTTGTTGGGAGGAAAGTCTGGTTCAGTTCCAAGCCGGGAAAAAGACATTGGAAACATGGAGGCTGATTGGAAAGATGATTTAATGGTAAAGCAGAAGCACATGGGTGGTTCTGGGCAGCTGACCACATGGAGTTGAGAGAAGGGGGATATTTATACCTTCTCTTGGGCTTTGCACTTGAGCTTCCTGTTCCTGTGCAAGAACATGTACTCTTTTGGCTGTTGTAGGAGTCATAGCTAACTTTGTAGGCTGTCTGAGTCCCAGGTTTGGTTGAACCTTGCTGGGTGATGCAATGTCCCCAGTGATTGGGTCATGTGGTGAGCTCTGCTGCTAGATGAGTTAATCCTATTAGGTCCTGAAGGGTCATGTCTTAATCCCATCACCCTGGAGCTGGAGGTCTTTTGCCTTGTAGATAGGCTGGCCCAGTCTTTCTCAATGGGCACCAAATATCTGCTCGGGGCAGGGAGCTGTTCTCTGTCTTTAAAACATGTTTCTTCTTTTATCATCCAGGGAAATGTAATATTCTGCCTTTTTATTATTTCCTAAAATACTTCATTCTTCTAGGAGAGGGGGGGTTGTCTTCCCTCTATCTGTAATGGTTGAATTAAAAGAGTTGATTCAAAGGAATTTCAGACAAATAAAACTTTGCCCTGAATTTCCGATGGAATCCCAACATTGATTTGACAGACAAAAACAGGTACCTTTGGATCAAATCAAATTTTGAACAGAATCATTTCCCAGACAAGCTGATCAACTCAATTTGCCTCCTCAAAGCAAATTTAAAACTTGAATTAAAATTGCACATTCAGATCAGATCTTGCTAGAGTCGCACGTCCCTAGCAGTGATGTATACAACAGCAGAAAACTGATGTCTGTTGTGGTCTGTATTAGTAAACCAATCAGGATTTTTACAGGATTTGGTGGGGTGGGGATAAAATGAATTTGTAGGGGGGGGAAGGATCACAACAATTTATGTTTATTATTAACTTCTTCAAATATAAGAAGTGTTTCTCTCCCCCTATTTTACTACTAAAGTATTAGCTTAAATTGCCTAAGAATCTTTTTTAATGCAAATTTCCCAGATGTCATTCTTCATTCAGTTAATTTCCCTGCTGTAAATCTTTTGTTAATTTCCCTGTTGTAATCATTGTTTTGTTCTTAGTTGTGTTTATGGGACTGCCACTGTTTGTATGCAACACTCCAAAGTCTTTTCTTTCTTTTTCTTTTTGCCAATTTTTTATCTAAAGAAACCAGGCCCTAATTTAGTTCGCTTTAAAGACAGTGCACTCGCTGGAGATTCCAAGAAGCAAAGTCCAATGCAAACAAAGATTTACATCAACTCAGATAAATACCAAAGGATGTCTGCAAATATTCAAGGCTGGGCCTTTCCAAGGTATCCAGGAACAACAGATAGTCCTTGACTTACGACCACAATTGAGCCCAAAATGTATGTTGCTGAGATATTTGCTAAGTGGTTTTTTTCACCATTTTACAACCTTTCTTGCCACAGTTGTTAAGTGAGTTGTTGCAGTTGTTAAGTAAGTAACATGGTTGTTAAGTGAATCTGGCTTCCCCCTTGACTTTGCTTGTCAGAAGGTTGCAAAAGGGGAGCACATGACCCTGGGACACAGCAACGGTCATAAATATGAACCAGTTGCCAGGCATCCGAATTTTGATCACGTGATCATGGGGATGCGGCAATGGTCGTGTCAAAAATGGTCATAAGTCACTTTTTTCAGTGCCATTGTAACTTACAGCAGTCACTAAATGAACTGTTGTGAGTCAAGGATTATCGTAATGATTTTCAGACTTGCAAGGCACAAGGATTGGGGTTCAAAATCCAGAGGAACTAGCTTCTTGGCATACGTTTCACACCTTCCTGGGTCTTATCCCAAAGGCTGCTATTCCTCCAGCTGTTCTCCTTCCTGAGGATGCAGAAATTTCCTCAACACCTAAAATAGAGGATGAGATGTAGGAACATTGGCTGTTTTCTTACTGCATCCCTGTTTGGTTCGGTGGCCGTAGCGCCTCAGATAGAAAGTCCCTACAGAAAGTAGTGAGGACAGCCGAGATCATAGGAAACTCACTTCCTATTATTCAGGATGTTAAGGAGTTATTGTGCTGTTGAGAACATACACACCAAAATAGTGATTGTGGTTGTGGTGTTGCAGTTTGATATGAATGCTATTCAGTCAATAAACAGAATACCTTTAGTATTTACAAATAGTTTACTTAAAGTAGTAGCAAAGTTCAAATAGGAAGTCCAAGTCATACACAGTAATTCAGTCAATACGAAGAATCTTCTTCTTGCCTATCTTTGTTTTAACTAGCAAACTGCAACACCGCAACCACAATCACTATTTCGCTGTGTATGTGCTCAACAGCACAATAACTCCTTAACACAGGACACTGCTTATAAGCGCTATGTGCTTAGAGCTCGAAGCATTGTTAGAGACCCCACACACCCACTTTAGGGTGTTTCTGTTGCTCCCCCCGGGAGGAGGTTTCAAGTATTTCTAGCAGGAGTACCAGATTCTGTAACAGCTTTGTTCTCTATGCCACCCATCTGGCAAACTCACAATATTCATTTTTCTCGCCATAAACATGTATACATCCAAACTAGTCTGTGTTGTTTCTCTGTGTCATATATGAGGGTAGATACATAATTTTGTATTTAGTTATTTATCTTGTTATGGTTATGTAATGAAAAATTGGAGGTGGTGCAACGAAATTTCATTTTTAATGAAACTTGAGAAGCATTCCTCACCTGCTCTCGAATTGCCATAGGAAGGGGAATGGAACATCGCAGCTGCAGCAAGGAACTTGCGTCTCAGTCAAAATAAAACACATTCCAGCCGGCCATGTCAAGGTCATTTCCACGCAGACCCACAGTGGCTGGAGTGAGGGATTTCTACAACACATGAAATTGCTTCGTTGGAGAATGTGACTGATGACACACCTTGGGGGAAGGGGAGAAACAGGGTTAGAGCCAAGGTGCAAATTAAGTGGGATTAGAGTTGGCTTCACTTGGATCGTGCCAACATGACGCTACTAATAAATAACTGGATTTCTTTTGAAGCTTGGCTCGAGGCTCATGATTTAATTAGGGCATCGGTCGGAACCCTGACAGTATGCCAATTAGTGTACATTCAAAGTGACAATAAAGTTATTCTATTCTATTCTATTCTATTCTATTCTATTCTATTCTATTCTATTCTATTCTCTATTCTCTATTCTATTTTCTATTCTATTCTATTTTCTATTCTATTCTATTCTATTCTATTCTATTCTATTCTATTCTATTCTATTCTATTCTATTCTATTCTATTCCATTCCATTCCATTCCATTCCATTCTATCCTATCCTAATTTCTATCCCAATTTCTATTCTATTCTACTCTACTCTACTCTACTCTACTCTACTCTACTCTACTCTACTCTACTCTACTCTACTCTACTCTACTCTACTCTATTATTCTATTCTATTCCCATTCCATTCCATTCCATTCCTCAAGAAAAATGAAGAGGTGGTTTCCAGGCCTTGCATCCTGTCCCTTCAAGACGGCTTCCTTGCTAAGCAAGGAAGCTGTCCTAGATCCGGGAGGCAAGAGAGAGCAAAACACATTTTTGTCAGCCTTTTTTTATCTGATTTAAGCAATGGGCCAACTTTTTGTCTCTTCTTACCTCACTTTCTAAATCTGGAAATGATTGTGGCTGTACCGCACTCCCAAAATAAATCTATCTTCTGATACACTTGTTAAGACACACACACATCACACCCCCTTGGAGAGCTTCACAGAGACCTTTAGGTGAGAGATATCTCATCCGCAAAGGATGGGTGCGGAGGCTTGAAGCGGTCTCCCACTCTTGACCCACAAGGGCTGGGTCACAATATGTAAATCGTAATACCAGAAAGAAAAAGAAAGAAAGAAAGAAAGAAAGAAAGAAAGAAAGAAAGAAAGAAAGAAAGAAGAGTGCAAGAAGAATCATACAATCCTGGTTTGCATTCAAAGTCAGCCTTGTATCTTACAAGCCGCAGGTTCCGTCGAGCCAACAGATTACATAACATATTTCACACCAGGTTTTTGAATTCCAGGGATTTACCAGCAAATTCAGCAGAAAATAAGCTGCTTCTTTTTAATAGTGGTTGTTTTAGGTTTCTGAGATGGCCGACGAGTAGTTTAGGATAGTTAAATTATAGCAGCAGACATTTCCCTGCTGTCAGCAAGGTCTCGGACTAAAAATGGAATATATTGGTTGGTTTGATTTATGCCCTTCTTTCCTCTATAAGTCGGTGGGGAGGGGGAGGGGCAGAAATAAAGGCTCCATTCTCCATTTTTTTCTCCAAGAACAACCCCACCACCATGGTAGTAGCTTCTAATAAGTCCTGACTGCCCCACAATGCCATTCCTGGTCATCGTCTTGAATGAAAATATCCAGTTTTTTCCAGTGGATTCTGAGCTGAATGTTGTGAATTTATCACAACCAAGTTCCACCTCTATTGATCAACCATGGCTGGGGGAGGCAGGCATTATTACTTTCCTTGACTGCTCTCCTGCCCCACTCCTTGTCATCCCATCTTCTTCTTGTCTGTGTTGTTCCAGTGTGGGGATTTCCAAACTTTGCAATTTTATGACTTGTGGACAGAGGGATTCTGGAATTTAGGGATTAGTAGAGGGATACAATCAAGATCAAGTGAGGTATTAATACCACTCTATAAAGCCTTAGTAAAGCCACACCTAGAATACTGCATCCAGTTTTGGTCCCCACATTATAAAAAAGATGTTGAGACTCTAGAAAGAGTGCAGAGAAGAGCAACCAGGATGATTAGGGGACTGGAGACAAAAACATATGAAGAACGGTTCCAGGAACTGGGCATGGCTAGTCTAGTGAAGAGAAGAGAAGGAACAGGGGAGACATGAAAGCATGTCAGCATGGAGATTGAAGAGCCGAGGTGGCGCAGTGGTTAGAGTGAAGCACTGCAGGCTACTTCAGCTGACTACTAGCTGCAGTTCAGCTGTTCAAATCTCACCGGCTCAAGGTTAACTCAGCCTTCCATCCTTCGGAGGTTGGTAAAATGAGGACCCAGATTGTTGGGGGCAATATGCTGACTCTGTAAACCGCTTAGAGAGGGCTGAAAAGCACTATGAAGCGGTATATAAGTCTAAGTGCTATTGCTATTGCTATTTGAGGAGCTGCCACAAAGAAGAGGGGGTTGACTTATTTTCCCAAAGCACCCAAAGGCCAGACAAGGAATAATAATGGATGGAAACTGATCAAGGAGAGATTCAACCTGGAAATAAGGAGAAATTTTCTCACAGTGAGAACAATCAACAGATGGAACAGAAGTTGCCTTCGGAAGTTGTGGGAGCTTCATCGCTAGAGGCTTTCAAGAAGAGACTGGACTGCCATCTATCATAAATGGTGTAGGGTCTCTTGCTTGGGCGGGGGGTTGGACTAGATGACCTACAAGGTCCCTTCCAAAATCTGTTAATCTAAATTAATCCCGCCTTTTTGCCTTGTGTGTCCTTGTATGCTCTCTGCGATTCACCTGATGATGTTCCTGCTGTGTTGATTTATCTGACTATGCTCTTGTTTGCCTAGATTGTTTACTGTAAATATATTTATTTATATAAAACCACAAGTTCGTGTCAGCGTCTCTGTCTGACCCCATTTGGACACCAGCTGTGCAGCTCCCTGACACAAGATCAGTCCATAAACTTTTCTTTAATCCTCAGAAAGCATAACCACATTAGGCCGAATTAGTTTAAATATACTCTAAGTTGTATGCATACATGTTATTTAGGTCTAGGCTTATAATGTTATGCACCATTTAAGTTACTGAGGTTCTGCATTTTTGTTGTACTCTCAGATTAGATTACAATCAGTCATTGCATTTATTCTTGCTATTATGTTTAATAATTTATACCATACTTAGCTGCATGAACAAATACTATCACCGCTGCTACTAGGTGATGTTTCCTATCTGTTGGGGCACCAAGTTGCTACAGCTCGTGAGATATTATGTGGACATGCTGCCATTGATGAGTTGTGGGGAGTAACTATTCCTTAAAACACAGATGCAAGTAGCAGGAGGGGTCTTCACGAGACAAATTGGTGGTTGTGACTGTGTAATCAAAACCTTGTACTATGTCACAAAGGTCACACATAGTAATAGCTCAAAGACTTATATACCGCTTCATAGTGCTTTACAGCCCTCTCTAAGCGGTTTACAGAGTTCAGCATATTGCCGCCAACAATCTGGGTCCTCATTTTACCGACCTCAGAAGGACGCAAGGCTGAGTCAACCTTGAGCCTGGTGAGATTTGAACAGCTGAACTGCTGAACTAGCAGTCAGCTGAGGTAGCCTGCAGTGCTGCACTTTAACTACTGTGCCACCTCGGCTCTTGAAACACAATAACAATTGTGCATTCCCAGACTCCATCTTGACACCGCCCCATCCACACACACATACCTTGTGCACTTCCCAGGTAACTTGGAAGGTGGATCTAGTAAGAAGTCTCCAAGTTTGCTCAAGAGTCCCTTGTGGAATAGCAATAGTACTTAGATTTATACACCGCTTCGCAGTGCTTTACATCCCTCTCTAAGCAGTTTACAGAATCAGCCTATGGCCCCCAACAATCTGGGTCCTCATTTTACTGACCTCAGAAGGATGGAAGCTGAGTCAACCTTGAGCTTGGAGAGATTTGAACTGCTAGCAGTCAGCAGAATTAGCCTGCAATACTGCATTCTAACCACTGCACAGGAAGGAAGGAAGGAAGGAAGGAAGGAAGGAAGGAAGGAAGGAAGGAAGGAAGGAAGGAAGGAAGGAAGGAAGGAAGGAAGGAAGGAGCACTAGCACTAGCAATAGCCCTTACACTTATATACCACTTCACAGTGCTTTACAGCCCTCTCTAAGCGGTTTACGGAATGAGCCTCTTGCCCCCAAGAATCTGGGTCCTCATTTTACCCACCTTGGAAGGATGGAAGGCTGAGTCAACCTTGATCAGTGAGGATTGAACTGCTGGCAGAATTAGCCTGCAATCCTGCATTCTAATCACTGCACCACCACAGAAGATTGACTTATTTTCTAGGGCACCTGAGGGCATCTGAGGGTCAGGACAAGAAGTAATGGCTGGAAGCTTGTCAAAGAGAGATGCAACCTAGGAGGAGAATTCTTCTGACAGTAAGAAGAATTAATCAATGGAATAGCTTGCCTCCTGGGATTGTGGGTGCTCCATCTCTGGAGGTTTCCAAGAATAGACTGGCAACCATTTGACTGGGATAGTATAAGGACTCCTGCCTAAGCAGGTGGCTGGACTAGAAGACCTCCGAGTTTCTTTCCAGCCCTATGATTCTATGGGAGACCATCCTTGGAGGGGGGGAGAGGAATAACAGATTTTTTTAACAGATTAAGAGTTGGAAGGGACCTTGTAGGTCATCTAGTCCAACCAGCTGCCCAAGCAGGAGACCCTACACCATTTCTGACAAGTTGCAGTCAAATCTCTTCTTGAAAGCCTCCAGTGATGAAGCTCCCACAACTTCTGAAGGCAACTTCTGTTCCTTGGGTTGATGGTTCTCACTGTCAGAAAATTCCTCCTTATTTCTAGCTTGAATCTCTCCTTGATCAGTTTCCATCCATTATTCCTTGCCTAGCCTTCGGGTGCTTTGGAAAACAGCTTGACCCCCTCCTCTCTGTGGTCCTTCTCTTCACTAGACTAGCCATGCCCAGTTCCTGTGACAGTTCATTGTATGTTTAGAAGAAGGAAGAGGCCAAAAGGGGCCTCAGGATGCAATGGAAGGCAGACTGTTGTCTAAGTACTGACCCTTCAGCAAAAGCAGGTGGCTGTTGATGGCCAGAGGGGTAGATCCCATCTGCAACCTTGCTGGAAAGGGCTTAACCCAATGCCCAGTCCAACTTGGCCGGGATCCCTTAATTAATAGGCCAAGCTGGCCTTCGGCAATGAAAGGCAGCAGGCAAAAGTTGAGCGGAATGAACCATTTGTATCTCTTTTGGCTCTCAGCAGCGAGGAAGGCATGAGGAGAGCTGCCAGCGGAATGTAATTAGCAGGCCATTCAGCCAACTATGACATCTCCACAGAAGGACCAGCTTGGTCAGAGAGGCTGTTAACTTGGCGTGGCAAGCTGAGAGCAACCCTGGGTCAGTTAAGTGTTGATGACATCTCTTGCAGACAAGATTTGGGAGATGTTGTGTTCTGGACAAAAAATATATATCCCGCAATTCCTTTTCTGCAACTTTCCTTGAAATAAAAGGGATTGTTTTTATTTTTTTGGTATCCGTTTAGTCAAACCATTTTTTAACCCTTTCCCAAATATATGTTGTTTAGAATCTTTTTCAGCCAAGAGCAGCAGATGCAACAGGGTTTTTTTTTATTGTCATCTATGTCATGACTAGTTTGTTGACTAAATGGTGGTGGTTTATTCCTTTTCCTACTTGTTCAATCGGATGGAAATAAATTGCTGCAAAAAAGCCAACACAGTTCTAGGCTGCATTAACAGAGGGATAGAATCAAGATCACGTGAAGTGTTAATACCACTTTATAATGCCTTGGTAAGGCCACACTTGGAATACTGCATTCAGTTTTGGTCGCCACGATGTAAAAAGGATGTTGAGACTCTAGAAAGAGTGCAGAGAAGAGCAACAAAAATGATTAGGGGACTGGAGGCTAAAACATATGAAGAACGGTTGCAGGAACTGGGTATGTCTAGTTTAATGAAAAGAAGGACCAGGGGTGACATGATAGCAGTGTTCCAATCTCTCAGGGGTCGCCACAAAGAAGAGGGAGTCAAACTTTGCTCCAAGGCACCTGGGGGTAGAACAAGAAGCAATGGGTGGAAACTAATCAAGGAGAGAAGCAACTTAGAACTAAGGAGAAATTTCCTGACAGTTAGAACAATTAATCAGTGGAACAGCTTACCTCCAGAAGTTGTGAATGCTTCAACACTAGACATTTTTAAGAAGATGTTGGATAACCATCTGTCTGAAGTAGTGTAGGGTTTCCTGCGTAAGCAGGGGGTTGGACTAGAAGACCTCCAAGGTCCCTTCCAACTCTGTTATTATTATTATTATTATAAATGGTGTAGGAACTCCTGCTTGAGCAGGGGGTTGGACTAGATGACCTACAAGGTCCCTTCCAACTCTAATAATAAATCTAAAAAAAAATGCTTTTGTGGGAGAACATTCCCCAACTGCCCTCCACACTCTTCTCTCTGGTGAGTCGCCTAAGTGACAATAGAATAGAATAGAATAGAATAGAATAGAATAGAATAGAATAGAATAGAATAGAATAGAATAGAATAGAATAGAATAGAATAACAGAGTTGGAAGGGACCTTGGAGATCTTCTAGTCCAACCCCCTGCTTAGGCAGGAAACCCTACACCACTTCAGACAAATGGTTATCCAATATCTTCTTAAAAACTTCCAGTGTTGGAGCATTCACAACTTCTGGAGTCAAGTTGTTCCACTGGTTAATTGTCTTCACTGTTAGGAAGTTTCTCCTTAATTCCAGGTTGCTTCTCTCTTCGGTTAGTTTCCAACCATTGTTTCTTGTCCTGCCCTCAGGTGCTTTGGAGAATAGCTTGGCTCCCTCTTCTTTGGGGCAGCCCCTGAGATATTGGAACTCTGCTATCATGTCAGCACCATGTTCAGGTCTATCCCTCCACCCAATCAGGACCCAATTTGTCTCCACTCCTTTACTTGAGAATCTGCAAAGCCTGGTCAAATACTCAAGGGACACACCTGGGAAGGTTTTCTTGGACAAGGCCCTGAGCACAGGATTAAGCAACCCTGTGGACCTAACCTTTTTGGCACCAGGGATCAGTTTTGTGGAAGACAATTTTTCCATGGACTGGGGGTGGCGGCTTTGGTTTCACTGGCTCACCCACTGCTCATTTCCAGCTGTGTGGCCCGGTCCCTAACAGGCCATGGACCAGTGCCGGTCCATGGCCCAGGGCTTGGGGACTCTGGCTATAGATGGTTTAGGTACAAGCAAATCCAAAGAAAAGAAGTGCATTGTCAGTTTCATACATTCCTGGGGCCTAAGAAATTAGGATGGTTTTTTTAGCAATGTATGTTGGAAGTGTAAAAGCAAAGAAGGGACTTTTTACCATCTATGGTGGACATGTGATAAAGAAAAAAAAATTGGACTATGACTCATATCTTAATAGAGAAAATCCTGAAAATGGAGGTAAAAATGAAACTAGAACTTTTCCTCTTGGGTCTAATGGAAAAAAACAACCGGAGAAAAAGTTTGGAACGCTGTTACTATATATCAGAGGTCTTCAAACCTGGCAACTTTAAGACTTGTGGACTTCAACTCCCAGAATTCTCCAGCCAAGTTTGGGGACCCCTGCTATATATGTTGACAGCAGCAAGACTATTGTATGCGCAAAAATGGAAGGACACTTGGATTCCTACTATGGATGAATGGTTGCAGAAGTTGATGGAGTTGGTAAAAATGGCAAAATTGACCGCTTTGATTAAAGAAAAGAACACAAGTACTTTTGTTTCCATGTGGAAACCGCTTCTGAACTTCCTGCTTGATGTGGAAAAGAATGAAACTTTGATTTTGGGTTTTACAGATTAGATGTATGGATCTTTATAGAAATGACCAGTTCGTACTATTATAGTAAAACAAAAAGTTGTGATTTGTTGTTAATGCCTTATTCTACTGTAACAGAGAGAGTCGGAAGTCAATGTTTCTTTTTCTTTTTCTTTCCCTATCCTTCCTCACTTTTCTTTCCCCTTTCCAGCGGTGGGTTGCTCCCGGTTCGGCCCGGTTCTGCGAAGTGGTAGCAGCGGAGGCAGGAGGGTCTGCCCACCCACCCAGGACGCTTCTGCACATGTGCAGAAGTGTCGCGCAATGGGTTTTAGAACCCACTACTGCCCCTTATTTGCTTTTGTATTTTGTATTTTACAATACCTTATAACTTAATAAAAAATGAAAAAAAATAAGAAAAGAAATCAGGATGCTTAGGGAAGTTAGCTCTTAATGTTCAAGGAACTTGTCAGCTGCTACTTATGCTTGCTTGGGCTTCACTACTATATGGTGACAGATTGCCATGAACCGAGGGGAGGGGGAATATATGCACAAATGTTTTCAGGAATCATTTTACATGCCACGATGTAAAAAGGATGTCGAGACTCTAGAAAGAGTGCAGAGAAGAGCAACAAAGACGATTAGGGGACTGGAGGCTAAAACATATGAAGAACGGTTGCAGGAACTGCAGTAGTGGGTTCCTACCGGTGCGCTCTCCGCCTTTCTTCGCCGCCGAGCCGAAGACGCTTGCGCAGAGTGCAGAAGAACGCAAATGGCGGCATCCCGGCGTCCCGGGTAAGCGGGCGGGGGAAGCCCCCCGCCGCAAACGCCGCCAGCGTCTTCGGCTCGGCGGCGAAGAAAGGCGGAGAGCGCACCGGTAGAAACCCACTACTGAGGAACTGGGTATGTCTAGTTTAATGAAAAGCAGGACTAGGAGTAACATGATAGCAGTGTTCCAATATCTCAGGGGTTGCCACAAAGAAGAGGGAGTCAAACTATTCTCCAAAGCACCTGAGGGTAGAACAAGAAGCAACGGGTGGAAGCAATGGATGGAAGCGGTGGAAGCGGAAGGAGAGAAGCAACTTAGAACTAAGGAGAAATTTCCTGACAGTTAGAACAATTAATCAGTGGAACAGCCTGCCTCCAGAAGTTGTGAATGCTCCAACACTGGACGTTTTTAAGAAGATGTTGGATAACCATTTGTCTGAAGTGGTGTAGGGTTTCCTGCCTAAGCAGGGGGTTGGACTAGAAGACCTCCAAGGTCCCTTCCAACTCTGTTGTTACTGTTGTTGTTGTTGTTGTTGTTGTTGTTGTTGTTGTTGTTGTTATTATTATTATTATTATTATTATTATTATTATTATTATTATTATTATTATTATTATTATTATTATTATTATTATTATTATTATTGCCTCACCAACATTTCCAGCTTTCATTCCCAAACTGGTGAATGTTCAGGGCAGCGTTTTGTCCAACCAGGAGGCCCAATGCATCCTGGGAGATATGCAAATGAGCCAAGGCCTCTTCTTCTGGGCTGTTGGTTGAAAGGAAGAAAGAAGGGCAGAGAAAATGTTTACCCATCTTCGGGGAGATAGTGATGACCACATGTGTTGCTCTGCAGTAGCCAAAGGTCTGAAAGTGCCTTGGCTCCCCTTGATGTGAGCTGGATCCAGATTTAACATCTGATAGATAAAAATCACCGTTGAGGCTGCCAACAAGGAAGGAAACAGCTCCTGGAAATTAATCCTGGCTCCGGTTTTCTGGAAACATGGAAGCCAGGCTACCAATTGGTGCACCAGTCCTTTGGAGGGGCAGAACTTTGGGCTGATTTCCTCCACTAATCCTTGCTGGAGTCAGGGTTGCTGTGAATATTGATTCCTTTCTTTTCTTTTTTTCTTTTTTAAAGTGTTTTTAATTAATAATACAATTAAAAACATTGGACATGGTGTGACTTTTCCGGTTTAAACATTTCTGTCAAGTTTTACCTTCCAACAAATACAATTCCTTATGGCTATGTAAATATATACAAACTTCACTATTCATACACAACATTTCTTTCATCTGTGAAGATTACATCAATACCAAATCCATTCCCCTTTGCCACTAACATAAAAATTTCTACACTTCCAACTTGTCACTGATCCGTGACAAAATATTGATTCCTTTCCATGCTTCTTGTCCTGGAATTCAAGCCAGGCAGGACCATCAGTTATACCAGCACATTTCCAATTGGATTGAGGCTACATGCCTCCCAAAGTTGAACACCTCCATTGTCCTGATATTGTCCTCTTCTGCAGCCTTCACGTCAACTCCATTCATTGAACCCCCCTGCAACTGAAGGGCTCTTCTGGTCTTGGGTGGTTCCTCTGATTCAGAGGGTGGAGAGGCAGCTCATTAGCCTGAAGAGACACTGTGTCATGCCCCCCCGTCGGAGCCTGAATCTGCAGAGGAAGACGAGCTGGAGCTGGATCCTACAGACACCGAGGGGGCACCTTTGTTGGCTTCGGAGGAATGTGGGGAGGAGCAGGACAAGGCAGCCCAGGGCCCCTCAGGATTGGGATGGCTTGTTAACTGGAGGAACAGGGGCAGGAGGACCAAGAGAGGGCAAGCAATGGACATGAGGAGCGACAGAGCTCAGGCAATGAGCAAGGACTGCTCCCTCCTGATCCCCGAGCATGGAGAGTGGAGAGAAGGTGGGAACAGCGCAGGCTGACCCGACAATTCAGGAGGAGAACACCCTGCCCCTCTTCACAAGGTACACCTGGGGACTGAGATTAAAGGAGACACTGTGGGGAGGGGCATTTGTTGGGAACAAATGCTGAATTGGTAGAGTTTGGTGTGTCGGTACAGACATTTGGAGTTTGCAGGACTGCTTGCTTCTTCCTGACTTTGTAGACTCAGCGCCTTGTTCCTGACTATGTGGTCTCAATACCTTGTTCCCTACTTTGTGGACTCATTTGTTCCTTGGTTCGTGGACTCATTTCCCTGTTCCCTTGTTTTGCTGGACTGGACACAGGAGGTTTTACTGGAGGTCGGTAAAATGAGGACCCAGATTGTTGGGGGCAATATGCTGAACTCTGTAAACCGCTTAGAGAGGGCTGTAAAGCACTATGAAGTGGTATATAAGTCTAAGGGCTATTGCTATTGCTATTGCTATGTGATTCCTCTGTATAAAGCAGGTGCTGTAGCCCAAAGAGACTTTGTCTCCTCAGCAACAATTCATATCTTAGTCAGAAACGTGTGTCACTGCAACCTTATTGGCATCTGGTCTATCAACCTTGATAGAGTTTCCCATCAGAGAATGGCATTGCACCAACCACACAGTGTGGGATGGGAACTCAACAGCCAGGCAAGGGGTAATTAGCCAAATAACAGATTAGTTCTAGATAAATAGATCTTTGAAAGTAGGTCTAATTGGCCTCAACAGCTCTGTTAATTGGTTTGCAGGCTTCATTAGCTCTACTCTCATAACAGTTGCGCTGCTTTGATTAACTTCACCTGATCTTGGGTCATGAAAATGTCATTTTGAGACCTTGTCTGTGTGACAGTTCAGGCCACGCAGTAGCAATCCTTCCCTGTCCTTTTATTGACCCCAGGAAAGGGGCTTCTTTCCTGACAAGACTGAGCAGAAATGGGTCAGCCCAGTAAGAGGCTAGCAGCTAGACAACCAGCACCTCCAGGCCTGAGGAGAAGCGGGTGCAGCCGGTACATTGTTCTGGAGCCCATGGAGCTCAAACGGGGCCCATGAAGGGGAAACATTTTAAAAAATTTTTACAAAACCAAATTTTTAAAAAGAAAAACAGTTTCTTCATTTATGAATATATTTTATATTTCATTTCAGTTTATGAATGGTTATGAAATGTCATGTCAAAAATCTGGAGCTCAAAAATGTAAGGAAAAACAGAAACGTGATGAGATTAATAAAAAGGGGCGAAAACCGCTTTTTCAATTTGGCATTAAATGCAGCAGCAGCATTCTTGCGCACATGGCCCGGCCGGGGTGGGTGGGGGTGCCTCTCCCGAGTGTGCGTGCGGGCATGCATGTGCCCTCCCTTTCTTTTCGGCCGAGGCCTCTCTGAGCCGCGTGTGTGAGGCAAGCGGGAAAGGCCACGCAGCCTCCCCCTGAGTTTCCCATGCAGGAGACTGAAGAGAGCCGCAGCCTCCCCTTCCAATGCCTTTTCCGTCAACGCAGAGGGGTCCGGAGGCAGCAGCAGAGGGAGCAGCAGCAGCAGTTACTCGGAGGTCGAACGGCCGCCGGCAGAGTCACCTGAGGGACAGGAGGCCCAGCCAGAGCCCCAACCAGACGGAAAAGTCAATGCCGACAAGGCTGAGGAGAAGGAGGAGGAGGAAAAAAGCAGCAGGGACCCATATTAGTCTTGTTCCATCACTTAATAATCCTCTCAGTGGCCCTGAGCACATCTAATGCCTGGAGCTTCAGAATTTCTCTTCAAATGAACACTCTAGTCCAGTCAAAAGCTGGACATGAAAAACCCAGCCCTATTTCCAATTTCTCAACTAATCTTCCCACTTCAAAATCTCTTTGAGACAAAAGCATTTCTATCAAAGATTCCAACAAACTCAATATATTATTTCAGAGAGTGTGTTTAGCCCATGAAATTCCTTCTCAGTAGTTGATACCTAGAATGTCCTGTGTCTTGGTCTTCTAGGCCAGAGGCATTCAGCCTCTGGGCCCAAGGCATCTCCTTAGCCACCTTCTACAGTCCCTAGAAGTCTCTTGGCACATAATTGCTATATATGGAGATAATCTTATACCATCCCAGTCAAATGGCTGTCCGATCTATTTTTGGAAACTTCCAATGTTGGAGACCTGTGTGTATAGTCAAGGCTAGGGTTTTCCTAGTTGCAATGTATGGCTGTGAAAGTTGGACCATAAGAAAGGCTGCGTGCCAAAGAATTGAGGCCTTTGAACTATGGAGCTGGAGAAGACTCCTGCGAGTCCCTTGGACTGCAAGGCGATTCAACCAGTCAGTCCTAGAGGAGATCAACCCTGACTGCTCTTTAGAAGTCCAGATCCTGAAGATTAAACTCAAATACTTTGGCCACCTAATGAGAAGGAAGGACTCAATGGAGAAGAGCCTAATGCTGGGAAGATTGAGGGCAAAAGAAGAAGGGGACGGCAGAGAATCAGGTGGCTGGATGGAGTCACTGAAGCAGTCGGCGTGATCTTAAATGGACTCCGGGGGATGATAGATGACAGGAAAGCCTGGAGGAACATTGTCCAGGGGGTCGCGATGGGTCGGACACAACTTCGCAACTAACAACAACAATGATGGAGCATTCACAACTTCAGGAGGCAAGCCATTCCACTGATTAATTGTTCTCACTGATAGGAAAATTCTCCTTAGAGATCTGCCTCTGATGAGCTTCCACCCATTGCTTCTTATCCTGCGTTCAGGGGCTTTGGAGAATAAGTCATTCTTCTCTTCTCTGTGAGAACCACTCAAGTCCTGGGAAACAGCTGTCCTATCATTCTAGTCCTTCTTTATGTTAGACCAGACATACCTAGTTCCCTCAGTCGTTCCTCATACCTTTTCACCTCCAGCCTCGTTCAGTAATCCTCTTTGTTGCTCCACTCTGCACTCTTCCTAGAGTCTCGGCATCTTCTTTGTATTGTGGTGGATTGAAGTAGATGCAGTAATCTCCATTATAGGTATGGACTTACGACAAAAATTGACCCCAAAATTTCTGTTACTAAATGAGATGTTTGTCAAGTGAGTTTTGCCCCATTTTACGACCTTCCTTGCCACAATTGTTAAGCGAATCATTGCAACTGTTAAGCTACTAACACGATTGTAAAGCGAATCTAGATTTCCCATTGGCTTTGCTTGTCAGAAGGCCGCAAAACATGACCTCAGAACACAGCAATGGTCATAAGTATGAACCAATTGCCAAGCATCTGAATTTTGATTACATGATCATGGGATGCTGCAAAGGTCATAACTGTGAAAAACGTTCATAACTCACTTTTTAAAATGCTGTTGTAAGTTCGAATGGTCACTAAGTCGAGGACTACCTGTAATTGTAACTGGGGGGAGGGGGAGGGCTATAGGAGACTTGTAGAAAAATGGCAGTTCCAGGAGGCGGGGGAGGGGCTTGGGAAGAGCTACAGCAGGTCCTTTTACAGGCTTCCAATATGGCAAAGGACCAAAGCAGAAGCAATCTTTGTAAATTTGTTCCCCTCTATGTGTATTTGTGGACAGATTAGCGGTGATTGGATTTTTCTGTTTAAATTTTCCAAGCTGATGGTTGTTCTTAGCAAAGCAAGGAAATGGCCAAAGAGGAATTAGAAGTACAAATTTGCTCACTGGCTTTAAATGCATAATCTAGAGATTAATGGGTTATCCTTCCTTCCTCCCATCCAAGCCATCCGCTCTCTCACGCACACACTACAAATACACACATACTACACACAAGCCAACTCCCTTATAGTTCAGGGTACTAAGCTCAGGCAGGATTATTCAATTCACACCTATACATATAGCAACTTGTGCTACTTCTGTAAGCACCTAAGCTTCAGTAAAGTATACTTTTGGCAAAACAAATGGCCAGTAGTCTTTCTTTGCTAGATGACAGAGGGGGACGGTCAGTAGTGGGTTCTAAATTGCATTGCTACCAGTTCATGTGCAGAAGTGTCCCGGGCGGGTGGGCGGAGTCTCCTGTCGCCGCCGCTACCAGTTTGCAGAACCGGGCCAAACTGGGAGCAACCCACCGCTGGGGATGGTTGACATTAAGCTGAATCTGAGGTTTTCCCCGTGCAAACAGCACAACAAAAAGTTCACTCTTCCCTCCCCACCCATTTCTCGGTTACCTGCAAATGTCCAATCAGGTGCCTGTATATTGTCCAGGAAACAGGTGCTCGGTTCCCAGCTCTGCATACTGATAGTTGACCTTGGCTGGCTGGAGCTTCTCCCAAGGCTCAGCTGGGCTTCCCCCTCTTCTTCTTCCTTATAGTCCAATCTTTCCTCCACCCCGTAATGTCAGGCTGTCAGCTCATGAAGTTTGGATAAGTGAGATGCAGCCATGACAATACCTATAGCTATACCTGTATATGAGTGTTGTGGCCTGCCAGCAGCCCGTGCAGCTGATAGCGGATCCCCTTCGAGAGGATGAAGTTTGGATAAGTTCGATGAAGTTTGGATAAGTGAGATGCAGCCATGACAATATCTATAGCTATACCTATATATGAGTGGTGTTGCGCCAGCGGCCTGTGCAGCTGGCACCCGAGTCGGACAGTGAGGAGGCTGGCGAGGACTTGGTGCCAGAGGCAGAGGTTCATCCAGGGCCTTCGGAACCTCCAGCACCTCATAGCAGTGATGAGGGAAAGAGGCTTCTCCTCTTCTGAATGCAAGGGCACGCAGAGCTGCCAAGAGGCAGGAATGGTTACTCCAGAGGTCTCCTCGGGAGTAAGACTTGGGGCTAATTGGCCACTGCCCTAGCCTACTTAAGGAAAGCAGAAGCAGCTGAATCCTCTGCAGGAAACAACATTTGAGAACTGTGTATCCGTCATGAGTGCCTCGTGTCTGGAATATCTCTGCTCTGCTTTTCTGCCTCTGCTTGCTTATCGAGAAAGACTTCTAGGCATTTTGCCAAGCCTTTGAAACTTCGTGAGATAACAAGAACTAATTGCATTGCTATGATTTAAGACTTTCTGAACTTATGCCAGCTGTTAATTATGATTAATTAGCAGCTGAGTTTTTGCAAGAAAAGATTGCTTTTAGATATGTGTGTGTGTGTATGTGTGTGTGTGTGTGTGTGTGTGTGTGTGTGTGTGTGTGTCCACTACTAAGCCAGTTATTAGTAGTGGTTTATTGATTAAATTAAGTTCGAACAAACTGTGTGTTTGCTACATTCTTAACTGGGCAGAACAATGAGATCCAGTGTGGTCCAGTGGTGAAGATGCTGGACTGGGAGGTTCAAGCCTCCCCTCAGCTATAAAGTTCTTCAGATCAGGGGTGAAATCCTCCCGGTTCGACCGGGCCAGTCGTTCGGCGTATAGCCGATGGAACTGGCGGCGGTTGCGGCGCGGAGCTTCTCCTGCCCACTTTCCCGGCCCGGCTGAACACAATCACCGCTTTCCCGGCCCGGCTGACCACAATCATTCGGGTTATTTTTCCTCTGTGCATGCGCGCGCATGCACAGAGGGAAAAATAACCTGAATGGCGGCGTTCAGCCAGGCCGGGAAAGCGGGCGGGAGAAGCTCCGCGCCGCGACCGCCACCAGTTCCATCGGCTATACGCCGAAGGACGGGCCAGGGCAAACCGGGAGGATTTCACCCCTGCTTCAGATGCTTTGGGTCAGTCCCCCTGTCCCAGCCCTAGTGATGAACGTACCCACAAACCAGTGTGGAGTTGTGGTTAGTGCGCTGGATGAGCAGTGGGAACCAGATTCCAACTCTCTCTTAGGTCTGAAAGTTACCTGGGTGCCTTAGGCTGAATGTCTCTCTCAGCAGTAGCCTTGGGAGTCAAAAGACATCTATCTCCTAATCTGCACCACTTGAACATCATTGTCATTGACAAAATCACCATCGGTCAACTGCAGAAGGCAGCTCTCCTTGGAACAGTTTATGGATGGATAGATAGATAAGCAGGCAGGCAGGCATACAGAAACTTTTTCAGTTCTGAGAATTATTAATTATTAAGTGTTGTACCTTATGATTCTTGATTAATGTATCTTGTCTTTTTTATGTACACTGAGAGCATATGCACCAAAGACAAATTCCTTGTGTGTCCAATTACACTTGGCCAATAAAGAATTCTATTCTATTCTATTCTATTCTATTCTATTCTATTCTATTCTATTCTATTCTATTCTATTCTATTCTATTCTATTCTATTCTATTCTATTCTATTCTATTCTATTCCTTAATCTCAAATGATGCTAGGGCTTTCTCCCTCTCCAAAATAAATAATTTAATTTAATTTAATTTAATTAAAAGTTCTTATAGGCCGCCCAATCCCATAGGACTCAGGGTGGCGTACAACATGAATAAGAACAGTACAAATAATACATAAATTTAAAATTTAAAAACATTACATAATATAAAAAAGCATTTATTCATGGGGGAATCCGATCTTCTTCACCCCGCCTGCCAGAAGAGCCATGTTTTTATGGCTTTGCGGAAGGCCAGTAGAGTGGGGATAGTCCAGATCTCTGGTGGTAGTTGGTTCCAGAGAGATGGGGCTCCCACAGAGAAGGCTGTCCCCCGCGGACCCGCCAACTGACATTGTTTGGCTGATGGGACCAAACCCATCAGCCAATGGGTTGTAATATGTTACTAGGTTTAATAACATAAAACATAGCAAAACTGCAAAACCTCTTGTCATTTTAATGATCTTATGAGATCTCCCATCATAATTTAGAAATCTTGCATGTGTGATACATGAAACTTTGCGCACTTGAACATTCTCACACCATAAAACTTCATTTTAATGTAATTGGGCAAGATGTGCAGGCCAGGATGGGGTAGGGAAAATCCTGGAATTCAGGTGTGTTGAGTTCTTGACCCCCTGTCAATACAAGTGTCAGAGTTCTGACGGATGCCCTAATTTAATCATGATCATTAATCAGTCTCAAGCCAAGTTTCAAAAGAAATCCAGTTATTTATTAGGAGCTTCATGTTGGCATGTTCCCAAGTGAAACCAGCTCTGACCTCATGTAATTTACGGCCCAAATTGTGACCCTGTTTCCCCGCTTCCCCCAGGGTGTGTCATCAATCACATTTGCCAATTGAGCAATTTCACGGGTTGTAGAGATCACTCCCCTTTGGCTGCTGTGAGTAACCCTGGGATACAGCCTTGAGAGAGATAAGTCTGGAATGTGCATCTGTCTTTGGCTGCCGTGCCGTTTCATCGGTCTCACATTCCCCCCCCCCCCACTTTCCTATGGCAACTAGAGAGCAGGCCAGGGATGCTTTGTGAGTTGACAACAACGATGAATCGGGCCGGGTGTTTCTTTGTCACCCCATGGATGTTTTGTAACCCCAAATGGCATTATATCATTTGGCTTTGCTGTGCCAGCCCTGGAGATATGATTGTCTTCAATACAACCAACCAGCCACGAAAAAAACCCCAAGAATGCATCCTGTGATTGCTTCTAAGCCTGTTTCCTTCTGCAGGAAGGTGCAGGTTTTGGAAAAAAAAACCTTCCAGGAATAATTGGTGACATCTCTGTCCCCCCCGAGCAGATCGATACTAAGAATGTTCTCTCTGGAATAGAATGGGGATCATTTTGGCAAATAGGACAGCAGAAGAAAAGATTAGCTCGCAGTGCGAAATGTCAGAATAATTTGTCATGGGCTGCCAAAGCAAAGCAAGCATTTGGCCAGCCAACTCAAGCCATCCCAGGCCACTCCCCCACACGAGGGTTGAAAAGGAGAAGGGAAGGGAAGGCCGACATGTTGAAGGGTTGGAGAGCTTCCCCACACAATAGAGGGGGTAACAAAACAACTATGTTAGCATGGACATTGAGCTCTGATAGGACCAGGAGGCACGCTCCAATTTTCCCACAGGATGATGAATGGTCAAGCAATTGACCAAAATAGAGGTGGGAGGGACCTTGGAGGTCTTCTAGTCCAACTCTCTGCTCAAGCAGGAGACCCTATACCATTTCAGACAAATGGTTGTCCACTCTTTTCTTAGAAACCTCCAGCCATGAAGCACCCACAACTTCTAAAGGCAAACTGTTCCACTGGTTCATTGTCCTCACTGTTAGGAGGTTTCTCCTTAATTTCCAGGTTGCTTCTCTCCTTGATTGGGTTCCAACCAGGAGAGGGTTCCTC
Source organism: Diadophis punctatus similis (assembly GCA_023053685.1). NCBI lineage: Eukaryota > Metazoa > Chordata > Lepidosauria > Squamata > Dipsadidae > Diadophis > Diadophis punctatus. The sequence continues at coordinate 782,704 of JALIGW010000048.1, forward strand.
CCGGTTCCTCCCGGTTCACCCGAACTGGTCCAGTTCAGACCAGTTCACCCGAACTGATGTCATGATGATGTCACCGAACCGAATTGGTCGGTGCCGGTCCGTGGGCGCCACCATCTTTTTTTTAAAAAAATCGAAATTTTTTTGAATTTTTTTTGAATTTTTTTGAATTTTTTTTTAAAAAATTGTCCTTCTGAGCATGCGCAGAAGCCGAGTTCCAGCACTGTGCATTGCAGTCGCCATCTTTTTTTGGCTTTTTTTTAAAAAAATGAATTTTTTGTTACTGCGCATGCGTGCACGCGCTTTGCGCGCACGTGCCCATGAGGTATGCCCACGCAGCACGGGAGGGAGCGAACCAGCAGCAAGGTAAGTTGGAACCCACCCCTATTTCCAACCATGGAAATTAATGGATGACCCTGTTTTTCTTAAAGTAGAGAAGAAAACATCTATCTATCTAAAATGATCAAAGGCCTGGAGGCTAAAATACATGAAGAACGGCTGCAGAATTTGGATTTGGCTACTCAAAAGAAAAGAACAATTAGTGGGGGACATGATAGCAGTCTTCCAGTATTTGAGGGCCTACCACAAAGAAGAGGGGATCAAATTATTCTCCAAAGCACCTGAGGGCAGGACAAGAAGCAATGGATGGAAACTAATCAAAGAGAGAAACAACCTAGAATTGAGGAGAAACTTCCTAACAGTGAGGACAACTAACCAGTGGAAAAGCTTGCCTCCAGAAATCGTGGGCGCTCCATCACTGGAGGTTTTTAAGAAGAGACTAAACAGTCACTTGTCTGAAATGGTATAGGGTCTGCTGCTTGAGCAGGGGGCTGGACTAGAAGACCTCCAAGGTCCCTTCCAACTCTATTCTCATTGATTGATTGAACACCTATGGCCAAAAAATACCAAGTTCTCCCAAACAGTTTCTGGATCTGCTTCAGTTTCTTCCTCTCTATTAATCTTAGCTACCTTTTGTACCAGGGAGACCATCTAGATTCACTCTCAATGGAGGAGTAAGCAGAGAATCCCCTTTGGTAACTCCCCCACCAAAAAAAGAGAAAACAATAATTTTCCTATTAGAAAAGGAGAATGGTTGGACTCAGACTTTGGACGAGCCCTGAGGTTCCATGAGCACCCCGTGGCATTACATAATTTGGCTTAATGGACTCTGTGAGCAGTCAAACGCTAAAATTCTTCTCTTACTTTGCTGAAGGATGCTACGTTTCTTTGTTTTTCTTTTTTCCTCACTTCTCGGTCAGTCCAGGAGCCTCCGAGTCTCCCAGTGGTAAGAAGCAGATAATGATTGAAAGCATTTGTGGGAGGGAAAGCCCCATTTTCTTTCTTGCGGCATCCTAGATAAAAATTGGTCCCAATTCCACGCACTTCGTGGATTCAGTCCACTAATGCCACTCTGAATTAAACTGCAGTTCAAACATCTGAGGAAATATCCCCCCCCCACCGGTTTTTAACACCACCTTTCCAGATGAAAAGCTTTGAAGAATTCAGAGCCTGCATGCTCTTTTGTGTCATCTTGATTGATCCAAAGTATTATCCCACGGTGGACTTGGGTTTCTTCAACGAAGCTACAATTGTCTTTTATGTCCTCGGATTATGGTAATTATTATGACTGTGCAATAATTTGGATCTGGTGGGGAGGGAAAATGATTTGGAGCATGACCAGTCCCTTATAAAATCGATTTTTTTTCTAGGGGTCCTGCTGCAGCTATGGAGGGCAGCCCGGCACACCAGTGGTGGCTTGCTGCCGGTTCGGACCGGTTCGCCCGTACCGGTGGTGGAAATTTGCCACTGCTCGCCGAACCGGTAGCGATGGCTGGCTGGCCATGCCCCTGAACCGGTCGTCTGGTCGCCCCTCCTTGAAAGCGGCTGGCAAAGAACCCTCATTTCCGAGTTGTGACTCAAAACGCGTACTTCCGACACGATGTGAACCGGTAGGGAAGGGAAGTAGAACCCACCACTGGGGCACACCCAAGAAAAGATACAGCTGCTTTAAGGAGCTGCAAATGCCTGCTCAGTTCAGTCCCAGAGATAGTTTTGCCTTCAAATCTAAAATGCTATACATCCCTGTTGGATTTTCCTGGCAGCATGCCAACTCCCTATTTTAATGCCATTTTAATTAAACACATCTAAATGGATCGAAGTAAGGGTTCAACTACTGGGTTGAAACTGCAGGGGAGCAGACTCGGGGTCCATGTGGCAAACCACCTCCATATTGCACGGACATTTTTACTTTCCTCCTCCAAGTAAAGGTGCTTTTTTTTTAGCCCAAACCGGCCACAAAGGCCCATCTCCTACCCATCCATAAAGGTAAAAAAAGAAAAACCACAAAAGCCATTTCCGTCTTAAGGAGGCTGCCTTGAGGGTCATCTGGGAAGAGAAACAACTTAACCAGCAGATGCGACATTCAGCACATTAACCTCCTTCCTGAAGAATAAAGAGTTCTATCTTTCATCAGCAGGTTTTCTTCCCTCGCCTGAAAGGACTTGAATGCGCTGAGGGGAGAAAAGAATCACTTAGCGAATGTCAAGGATGCTGCTTTCTCTTTGGCTTGTATGGCTGTTATTGTTCCTCTCCCGTGTTCGCCTCATGCGAGAACTGACTCCAGCCCGTTATTTAAATGCAGGGATTGTAATCACCATTCAAGCAGCGGGACAAAGATGGGATTTTGGCGCATCTGCCTGACTCGGGCCTGGCGGGGCAACTCCAGCGCTGCCTCTCCAGGCCTGAGTGACAAGTCATTAAAATGTCCTGCTGGATGGAAGAGGCCATCCATCTCTCTCTCATGCCTAATAAAGGGAGGAGTGTGACTCTGGCAATGACCCCCATCAAAGGCAACACCACTTTTAGGCCCTCAGTCCTGGCCCACCAATATTTTGCTGCCTCTTCTCAGTCTCGGTAAAGTTAAGAAGCGTGAACTACAATTCCCAGAATTCTCCATGTTGGCTAGGGAATTCTGGTAGTTGGGAGTCCAGACTACTAATACCACTCTACAAAGCCTTAGGAAGACCACACCTAGAATACTGCATCCAGTTTTGGTCACCACACTATAAAAAAGATGTTGAGACTCTAGAAAGAGAGCAGAGAAGAGCAACCAGGATGATGAGGGGACTGGAGGCTAAAACAGGAAGAGCGGTTGCAGGAACTGGGCATAGCTAGTCTAGTGAAGAGAAGGACCAGGGTAGACAGGATAGCAGTCTTCCAATACTTGAGGGGCTGCCACAGAGAGGAGGGGATTAGGCTGTTTTCCAAGGCACCATAGGGCAGACAAGGAATAATGGATGGAACCAGACCAAGGAGAGATTCAACCTAGAAATAAGCAGAAATTTTCTGACAGTGAGAACAATCAACCAATGGAACAGAAGTTGCCTTCGGAAGTTGTGGGAGCTTCATCACTGGAGGATTTCAAGAAGAGACTGGACTGCCATCTGTCAGAAATGGTGTAGGGTCTCCTGCTTGGACAGGGGGTTGGACTAGATTACCTTCCAACTCTGTTACTCTGACTTCTGACTTTGATGTTGCTCAGGTTGAGAACACTGCTCTATAGCCTAAAGCTGCTAATACAGGTAGCCCTCCACTTACAACCATTCGTTTAGTGACGGTTCAAAGTTACAACAGCACTAGAAAAAGTGACTTATGACCATTTTTCACACTTACGACCATTGCAGCATCCCTGTGGTGGTGTCAGATGTGCCTCCATTCAAAATCCGGGAAAGAAAGACCCAGACTCCATGATGTTAGAGAAAGGTTCTTTTACTGAATAAGAACTGATAGCAACAGGTTGAAAGCAAGATCTGAGGCAAAAGGTGTGTAAAATACATATAGAAAGTAATCCCAAATCCCTCACATCAAAGACCCGGGCCGGTCATCCAATCCCAATGCCCCCCTGATGTCATGTGGGCACATCTTCAGGTGGAGCCTTCACATCGGGCCAGCAGAAACCGTTGTCCTTGGGCCGGCGATAAACATGTCCACGCAGCTGCACCATACATGATGGGAACTTCCCTTCCCTAACCTCCTAATCAGACACATGAGGAGACGTCTCCAGCACTGCTTCCCTTCTCCTCCCAAATACCAATCCTGCCCCCTTCCCCCATTTTCATGGCAGCCGAAGCGAGCAAGCAGCGTGGAGGCTGACAGGTGGGTTGCTGCTGGTTCGGGCCGGTTCGCCCATACCGGTGGCGGAAATTTGCACCCACTCGCCGAACCGGCAGTGATGGATGGCTGTCCATGCCCCCAAACCGGTTCTCCGGGTGCCGCGGCTGGCAAAGAACCCTCTGCGCAAAAAGCGCACTTCCATCGCAATGTGAACCGGTAGGGAAGGTAACTGGAACCCACCCTGCAACCTCCCCATATTCACATGAATCAAAATTCAGGCACTTGGCAACTGACTCATATTTATGACTGTTGCTGTGTCCCCGGGGTGTGTGTCATGTGATCCCCTTTTGCGACCTTCTGACCAGCAAAGTCAACGGGGAAGCCAGATTCACTTAACCATGGTGTTCCTAACTTATCAACTGCAGTGTTTCACTTAACAACTGTGGCAAGAAAAGTCGTAAAAAATGGGGCAAAACTCACTTAACAACTGTCTCACTTAGCAACATAAATTTGGGGCTCAATTTTGGTCATAAGTCAAGGACTACCTGTGCCTGCAAATGGGTACTTCTGACTGATGATGATGTTATCCATTCAGTCATGTCCCACCCTTGCCGATTCTATGGGCCTGGTCTCTCCACGTCTTCCGATCTTCTGACTAGATGAAAGTGAATGTTTGATAGCAGATATTGAGGAAGTGGAGAACAGGTGCTTGGAGAAGGGCAGAGAGGCCAGGATGCTCTTGTCCAGCAGGCACCTCATGAAAAGAGAACTGTGGATCCTTGCACAATTCTCTCCCCATCACTCTGCAGCAGGGCTGTCCACAGAGAAGATCTAAACTTTGTCAAGGTTCCAAGCAACAACGAGAGCTCCAAGGCAGGCATATTCCTCGAAGAAAATTTTATTGGGACATATCATATTGGCACAGTCTTGGTAGAAAAGTGGCTCTACTTTCCTGCTGGTTTTACACCCCATTAAAAGTAAAAGTAAGAAACTCCCCCCCACCGAGTCATCAGTCACAGGATCCAATCAGCACACAGTGTAATCATTGGTTTCTTCAGTCTCCACCTTCCAAATACCTGTGACAATGTCCTTGGTTCCCAGGGGGAAAGAATTTTAGTTTGGCTACAGAACCTCAGTTATCTCTACACCCCCCTTCCCTGCCCCCAAGCTCCAGACTGTGTCAAGCCTGAAGCCATGTGAAGAAAATCCCCATAGAAAACCAAAGCAAAGAAAATGGCCACAGCCAGGCCAGCTTCAGGGTGTTCTGACCCAGCTCCCCAAACACGACAAACCCTCTGGTGTGAACACAAAAGATTCCTTTATTAGGAATGCCGGTAGCCCTGGCAAAACATTTATCTCGCAGGCTAACAAGTCTGTCCAGCAGGGGAGATGAATAGTTGTCTGCCACACCTATTCATCTCCGCCCCCTGCCTTTTATCCCCAGAGCTAGGGTGGGGCTTCGCTAGCAGTGGTGGCTCTTCCGTCCCAAGGACCGGCCCATAGATTTCCACTGCTCTCCTCTCCTCTGCCTTCTGCGCATCCACGTCAGGCACTGGACCCAGCTGTTCCTCCTCTTCCTCATCAGCAACCTCCAGACCTGGGGGCTGTTGACTCTTCATCTGAGGGCAGACAGACAGCACAGGCTCCGCCTGTGTTTCTCTCTCTCTTCCAGCTCCATTCCCTCTTCTCCCTCAGAGCTCTCAGATTGCCCTGATGCTGACCCCGACTCCCATGCCTCCTCCTCCTCCTTTGAGTCGGCTGCTGGAGGGGCCAGCGGCCAACAGGCCACAACACAGGGTTGACAAACTGATCCTTCAGGGGACCTCAAGTTTTCGGTCTATGACAATTCACTGTGACCAACTCGCTATGGCCAACTCACCACAGGACAAGAGTTACACGAATATCAATGGTAGAATAAAACCATTCAAGAAAGGATGCCAAAGGAGGGACAGAATGAAATGTGAATGACAAAAATTAAAATAACTTTTAACTATTTTAAATAATTAAATTGAATTGTCGAATTGTCCTGCAGCAAGGTGGCTCGTGGCCAGTTGGCTATGGTGAGTTCTCCTGGGTTTGTTTGTTTGTTTATTTATTTATTTATTTATTTATTTATTTATTTATTTATTTATTTATTTATTTATTTATTTATTTATTTATTTATTTATTTATTTATTTATTTATTTATTTATTTATTTATTTATTGTTCTTATATGCCTGAGGACTCAGGGCGGCATACAACATTTAGAGAACAACTAAACAATATAAAATTTAAAAACAGTATTAAAAAGAATTTTAAAAAACATATAAAAACCATACATACATGGGGGAGACCTAGGATGTAAAATTGTCTCAGTACCCCGCCTGCAGGAAAAAGGGTTGAGTTGGCTGCAGCAGGTTGGATGCATCAACTTTTCATCCCCCTCCCAATGAACTCCTGGACCTGCAGTTTCCTGGGCTGCCCACCAGGGGTGGGTTTTAACTTACCTCGCTGCCGGTTCGTTTCCTCCCGCACCACGTGGCCACACGCTGCATGGGCGCACACTGCGTGGGCGCGCACGCACATGCAGAGTGGCAAAAAATTCATTTTTTAAAAAAAAAGTCAAAAACAAGATGGCAACGCATGCGCAGTGCCGGAAACTCGGCTTCTGCACATGCGCAGAAGACAAATACCCGGAAAAAAATTCAAAAAAAAATAATAATAAAAAAAAGATGGCAGCGCCCATGGACAGGCACCGACTGATCCAGTTCCATGACATCATCGTGATGTCACCAGCGGTTTGCTACCGGTTCGGGCGAACTGATCCGAACCAGGAGGAACCCACCTCTGCTGCCCACCCTTCACCCTTCCATTCTACCCAAAGGGAGCCTCCCATGAGGATGTGTGGCTCCCCTGTCTAGCATTCCTATTGCAGTTCCTATGTGGAAAAACCCCTGTGGCAGCTCAGAAGTAACCTGCCCTCAGATCTAGCAGATGCAAAGCCCGGGGAACTTCTGATGTCCAGACTGAAAGGTCAAGACCAGTTGACTGCTGGGCATAGTTTCAGAGTCTTGGGTTGACCCTGACAGACCCAGGTGGCCCAAGACTGGCTCTCTGAGGTCCTGCCTTGTCCTCTAGGAACCTGCCCTATTTCTTAGATCAATCCAAGAGGCCCATTCTGTCTGGAATACAGGAGCAGGCCTTCTCATGCTAAGGTTAAGGTGGACCCTCCCCAAAGAGATGTCTCTGGCCCTAACTCTCTTGGTACTTAGCAAAATGGGGGAAAGTAGGGAGCCGGTGTGACATTGCCATGGTGGCACACTGGTTAGAATGCAGCATTGCAGGCTGACTCTGCTGACTGCCAGCAGTTTGATCCTGATCGGCTCAAGGTTGACTCAGCCTTCCATCCTTCCGAGGTGGCTAAAATGAGAATCCAGATTGTTGGGGAGCAATAGGCTGACTCTGTAAACCGCTTAGACAGGGCTGTAAAGCATTATGAAGTGGCATATATGTCTAAGGGCTATTGCTATTATTCTTCCTTTTCTCCTTCCTTCCTTCCTTCCTTCCTTCCTTCCTTCCTTCCTTCCTTCCTTCCTTCCTTCCTTCCTTCCTTCCTTCCTTCCTTCCCTCCCTCTGCCCACTGCCAGCAGTTCGATCCTGACTGGCTCAAGGTTGGCTCAGCCTTCCATCCTTCTGAGGTGGGTAAAATGAGGACCCAGATTGTTGGGGGCAAGAGGCTGACTCTGTAAACTACTTAGAGAGGGCTGTAAAGCACTTTGAAGTGGCATATAAGTCTAAGGGCTATTGCTACCAGGAGACCCAGAGTTCTTGTCCACCCTTCAATCATAAAAGCTCTTAGAGGAACTTTTGGATGGTCACTCTTTCTCAGCCCAACCTACCTCATAGGGTTGTTGTGAAAGAAAGCAGAAGGCAGAAGTGTTGTGCATGTCATCTTCAGCTCCTGGGTAAAAGGCAAATAAACATGTAAACACACCTCTTTCTCCAAGCTTTTCATTGTGGAGAATAACAATAGCAATAGCAATAGCACTTAGACTTATATACCGCTTCATAGTGCTTTAAAGCCCTCTCTAAGCGGTTTACAGAGAACATTTGTAGGGTTGTGGAGTGCAGTGTAGGGTTAAGGGTGTTGGCTGACACCAGATTCTGATGCTCCCTGAGGGATTCCGGGTCAGTTCCCCCCTTCTCAGCCCAAGAGGAAGAGTGTGGGAGTGATGAAGGTTCTGGAACCGGCTTGTAGACTGCTACCAGCCATGGAAGCTCGCAGGATGATCCTGGGCCACTCTTGAATCTAAGGCGATCCTCCTATTTTAAAAGTTTTGAGGGGAGGGGAGGGGAGCTAATCTTGATTGGTTGAGTGATTGAGTGATTCATTGATTATGTGCCATCCGATCTGAGAGGCTTACTCTTATATCCAGGTAAATAAATAAAGTATAAAAATCAACCACAGGCTCATTCAAATTTATGACTCAGTTCAAAGAGTCCTTTGGGTACAGTAAAAGTATATGTGTGTAGATAATGCAACACCACATGAAAACCGGAAGGCAGGAGGGTTCAGTTACAGGCGCCCTTTTTGCTTTTTTAATCATCCTCTCCGGACCTGCCTGAAAGTGCCCAAAACTACTTAAATCCAAAAAAATGACTTCCCTTCCATGTACAGAATCAATTTGGTGATTCAGGCAAATTGCTTTTGAATTATATCAGCGAAGCTTTGCACAGCCTAGAAAGTGTGAAAAATGTAGAGGGAGCTATCATATTAATGGAATTCTATTGAATTAGATTGAAATGAAATAACATGAAGTTTTGCCCTCGCCCAGCTTATATCGATTTTCTTTAGAGTGTAGCTCCTGCACACCTCTCCTCACCAAGCATCATCCAAAAAATTGTGCAGCCCTATCCTAAAATAAGCTCCTCAAGATCCTGGGGACAGGATGATGATGCCCCAGTGGTGAAATCTACTTACCTTCCCTACCGGTTCAGAAGTGCATGCTGCGTGCTTTTTTGTCCGTGCTCCATTCGCGTGTGCAGTTTTTCACCCTCTGCGCATGTGCAGAACGCTTTGCGCATGCGCAGAGGGTTAAAAAAAGAAAATGGCGACGTCTGAGCGGGTGGGCGGAGCCTTGCGCTGCCATTGCTACCGGTTCTCCGAACCACCTGCAGCCACTGCTACCGGTACGCCCGTACTGGGCCGAACCGGTAGCATTTCACCCCTGTGATGCCCCCTTTTTGGTAGTTCTGGGAGAGAGAAAAGGGGTTTTGCAGCACATTCAGCTTTGGCTTCAGGAAAAGCAGCTCTTTTCCACTTCAAGGTCACAAGTAAACCCACCAGGCTTATCTCAGAGTTGTGCTTTTAGTTCCAGTTTCGTACACGCAGAAGCAGATTCCCTGGGAGGACATCTTCCAAAGAGAGAAAGAGATGGAGGACATCAACCAGGAAAGTGCTGTAGCCAGGAGCTTGATTAATGGGGAGAGACCAAGGCCCCCTGACACCAGTGATGTTCCAACCCCTTATGGAACCTGGCTCCCTTTCTAAATACCAACAAACCAGTGGTGGGTTGCTGCCGGTTCGGACCGGTTCTATAGAATCGGTAGCGGAAATTTCTCGCTGCTCGCCGAACCGGCAGTGATGAACGGCGGTCCACATTCCCGAACCGGTCCTCCGGTTGCCGCAGATTGCCAAAAAAACCTTCTGCACATGCGCAAAGGTTTCTGTGCATGTGCAAAGGGTCATTTCCTGGAAGGGACACGCACGAGAGAGTGAAGCGAGCGCGCACAAGCAAAACGTGCACTTCCGTCGTGATGCGAACTGGCAGGGAAGGTAAGTAGAATCCACCCCTGCAACAAACACACAAACACACACACACACACACACACACACACACACACACACAGAGAGAGAGACAGACAGACAGACAGACAGACAGACAGACAGACAGACAGAGACAGAGAGAGACAGAGAGAGATTCTCAGTTGCAGAGATTCTCAGTCATCCAGGTCATGGTTGTCCCAAAGGTGTTTTTTTCAAGAGGCGACTGGACTTTCTTCTTTTTTCTTTGAAGACATTTCACTTCTCATCCAAGAAGCTTCTTCAGCTCTTCTTCAGAGCTTACAGCTTCTTGGATCTGTAGACATTCTCAGTCATCCAGGTCATGGTTGTCTCAAAGGTACTTTTTTTTAAAAAAAAGTTTTTTTATTTTTCAATTACAAACATAAACATTCCATCTGTCCATCTGCAGTATGTCGTATGGTTACAAAACATCTCTGTGCAACATCATTTGCCATTTTCCATCTCATTCACATTCATATAACATTATTTCACTAATCTTAATGTTATAGTATATTATACATTTAAACATTATAAAGTTCTCCATTTTCTTCTTAATATCTTATAATAATAGTACATTTTACAATTAAACATCCATATTCCCTCTCTCTCTCTCTCTCTCTCTCTCTCTCCCGGCCCGGGTTCAAATCCCAGTAAGGGGTATGCCTATCTGACGAGAGCAAAATAAGCTCGAAATAGATCTATAATAGTCTCCCTTTATTTTCATTTATCAGCAAAAAATCCTACACATATAGATTAGTGTGTCGGCTATATAAAAAACAGCCTGGATGGTCCCAGTGAGGGGCTGAAAGGCAAAAAGGAAGCTGTGATGCTTTCTCTCCCATATTTGGGTACACCAGGATAACACGACAGAAAAACATATATATATAATTTCCTTTTTATTTATATCTTTATCTTAATATATTTTTACTTTCTCTATAATCTTCTTCATTTCCAAACTCCTTGGAATTCTGAATTTTTCTCCCATGTCTTTTTCCCATTAAACCCAAGAGAAAGGTTTCTGGTTTTCTCTTTTTTTACACTTTAAGAATTTTCTGTATTAAGATATGACTCCTATACAAATATTTCTTTGCTTTATCATGTGTCCACCATAAACGGGGCCAGGGCCTCCTTTTGGATGAACCCCAAGGGAGCAAAAGCTTCCTTCACGGATGACTGAAATTCAATCCAGCCCTTGGTTTAAAGGAAAGCTGGGCATTTTCTCCACAGCTCTGGGCTTGAGGGGAGCTCCCTAGGTGACCAGTCATTCACGGGGTGCCCATCCGTAGCCAGTGGGTTAATGAACAGCCTTGTCAGACAAGCCTTCCATTCCGCTGGGTAATTAGCCAGGTCCGCTTGATGCTATCCATCCAATTTGCTTGGTAAACAAACACATGCCCAGCCTCCCCGTCAATTAAGCGAGTTCTGAATGAAGCGGTAAATTTTCACTTAGGCTGGTTATGACTGAGCCACTGTCAGCTCGTTAGAGGCATTTCAACCATCTCTGCCTTTCGCAGGGGAAAGGGCCCTTTTGTTCTGTAGGAAGTTAGCACCCAGCCCTCTCCTAGGAAAATGAGATGTTTTAGGAAATATCAAAAGGGCAGAATATTTTCCCTAAAAGGGAGGAAGAAACTCAGCCCCCCACCTTTGTCAGTGGGCCATTAAGGCCTGGGCCAGTCTATTCTACATAACAAAGATCTACCTCCTTGAGGCAGAGCCATAGTAGGAATTGCCCAAAGCCCTTTCATTACATCATCACCCAGCAAGAGTCAACCAAGCCTGGGACTCAAAAGACAACCTACAGAGTTACCCCTGCATGACAGTCTGACAACCAATCAGAATACAAGCTCAAATTCAAAGCTGTACAGAGGGTATAAATCTCTCTCTCTCTCTCTCTCTCTCTCTCTCTCTCTCTCTCTCTCTCTCTCTCTCTCTCTCTCTCTCTCTCTCTCTCTCCCTCCCTCCCTCCCTCTGTTCCCTCTAAGCTGCGCAGCCGCGCACGTAACGAGAGAACGCCACGCAGAAGTTTCTAACTTCCGTGCGGCATTTTCTAATGGCAGAGGCTGCACACCTGCATGGCTGCGCACATAAAAAGAGAATGCCACGTGGCAATTTCTAACTGCTGCGTGCCATTTTCTGATGTTACAGGGAACATTGCTCTCACCCATGTGCTTTTTTGTCCAGGACCTCAAAACCCATGTGGTCCTGCTGTCCACCATTAAACCATCTTTCCAAGCAGTCTCCATGTTTCCAGTGTCTTTCTTCCCACTTGGAACTGAACCCAGATGTACATTTCTTCCAACAGTTCTTAAGCTGTCTCTCCCACCTTATTGCCTTATTGGTCCAAAAGTCTTCTAGAGGTGTGTGTTTGTTGTATTGTTGGAGTCCCCGGGGGTTTGAACCTCCCTATCAGACATTTCCAGATTCTATCAATAGAAGATGGAGCCAGCAGGCCCTTGCAACCGCTCCAACTGCAACCGATGTTGGTCACCCTACTACAAAAAAGATGTTGAGACTTTGGAAAAAGTTCAGAGAAGAGCAACTAAGATTATCAAAGGCCTGGAAACTAAAACATATGAAGAACGGCTGCAGGATTTGGGTCTGGCTACTCAAAAGAAAAGAAGGGGGGACATGATAGCAGTATTTCAGTATTTGAGGGGCTGCCACAAAGAAGAGAGGGGTCAAATTATTCTCCAAAGCACCAGAGGGCAGGACAAGAAATAATGGTTGGAAACTAACCAAAGACAGAAGCAACCTGGAATTAAGTTCCTGACAGTGAGGACAATTAACCAGTGGAACAGCTTGCCTCCAGAAATCATGGGCACTCCATCACTGGATGTTTTTAAGAAGAGACTAGACAGTCACTTGTCTGAGATGGTATAGGTCAGTGATGGCAAACCTATGGCACGGGTGCCACAGGTGGCACGCAGAGCCATATCTGCCGGCACGCGAGCCGTTGCCCTAGCTCAGCTCCAGCGCGCATGTGCGTGCCCGCCAGCTGATTTTTGGCTTGTACGGAGGCTCTGGGGGGCAATTTTGGCCTCCGGAGGGCCTCCGGGATGGCGGGGGGAGCTTTTTCACCTTTCCCAAGCTCCAAGAAAGCCTCTGGAGCCTGGGGAGGGCAAAAATGGGCCTACTGGGCCCACTGGAAGTCGGGAAATGGGTGAATGGGGGGGGTCATGCACGCATGCGCAAGGGGGTGGGGCAAGTGGGGGGCTTTGAATTAGGGGTGTGGACACGCAAGCGCGTGCGATAGCGCATGCGCGCACTATTTCGGCACCCAAGGAAAAAAAGGTTCACCATCACTGGTATAGGTTCTTCTGCTTGAGCAGGGGGCTAGACTAGAAGACCTCCAAGATCCCTTTCTATTCTATTCTATTCTATTCTATTCTATTCTATTCTATTCTATTCTATTCCATTCCATTCCATTCCATTCCATTCCATTCCATTCCATTCCATTCCATTCCACTCCACTCCACTCCACTCCACTCCATTCCATTCCATTCCTGGCCTTTCTGAGGAGAACCAAGTGGCCTTCATGACTCAAATCAACTGGTCAAGGCAAGGTTTACCCCCACCCCACCCCACGTTAATTGCAAACGCAAGGATCCCACCCCTGCTGGAGAATTATAGCCTGGCTGCTGACAGTAAATGATGGGTTGGGTTCCAGCTACTTCATGAGCCTGTAAATCTCATCTATTCTTTCTAGGTAAAATTTAGGGTCGCTAACAGCAGATAGTTGCATAAATACGTTGTGCTTATTTGTAAATGCGAATGGTGTTTTTATGGGCTGTGGTTTGTTATTTCAAAGACAATCAAAAATGCTTTCAAGCTCTGCTCACCATTACTGGGGTGAAGGGATTGAGAAGAGAGTTTAAGGCAAAAGGTTGTGCAGAAACACCAACTCTGCAGTAGCCTTTCCCTCTCGGAAACTCCAAATGCGAGGAATTTCTGTCGCCATTTTAAAGCCAAAAGTGATGAAATCACAGAAGTCCTTCTCCTGAGCTCTGAGAACCAGCAGAGGACCCATTTCTATCAAGGTATAGGAAGCCCCCCACCCCAGAATGAAATTTTTGGGGAATATTAAAAGATGCAGAATATTATATTTCCCCAAAGGAGAAATGGAGAAACATGCTCTTAAAGGCAGAAAGCAGCCCCAGTTTCGTAAAACAGCCTCCAGCAGATGCCTGAAGTATTTAGAGATGGGTATTTTGTGCCCATTAAGAAAGACTGGGCCAGTCGATTCACAAAGAATCAGCTCCAGTGGATGGGATTAAGAATTTACATCCCCCACCCAAATTCTAAGGACAGGACGTGACCTTTAGGACATAATAGGATGAACCTACCTCCATTAGAATAGCAAAAGACACCAGGTTCACTGCATTGCACAATCCCCTGCAGCATCTCAGAACCTTATAAAAATCCATGTACTCATCCAACCAATTGGTCAGCTGTCCCAGAACTGCATGCTGTGGTTGGTTCTGCTCATCAATAAACAGAGTTTTTCTTTCCAATCAGCCTCCATTTAATTTCCAGTGTCTTTCTCCCAGCTTGGAACTGGACTGGATTTTTTTTGCAACAATTGGCATTCACAGGGTGAATGTGGTGGAAAAGTTGAGATACGGGCACAACTACATGACAAAAGCCTGGCTCCTTTTGTCAGATCCTTTGCCATGAATAAAACAGGACAGCACTTTGATCAAATAGCAGCCACCATCTTGCTGCTTTTGACCTCTCCTGGAGAGGGCCTGCTTGCTGTTTTTTCCCAAAAAATCATAGAATCATGGAGTCAGGACTGACCTTAGAGGCCATCTATTCTAACCCTTGCTGAGTGCAGCATCCCCTGGAACTTCTCCAGCAGAAGGTCACATGTCAGGAGGCTTACCATGCTCTTGTGGGAAAAATATCCATCTGTTTCAGTTCTGTAGAGATGGAGGCCATGTGAAGGTTGTGTGCAGCAAACTGCCTACCCATAACAGACCTCTCTTGCCTACATGATCTCACCCAGTTCACATAGCCAGGATGATTTATGACATTATCCCTAGCTGGTACATGATCTCATCTAGGTTGTGTCAACAGGATGTTCTTAAGGATTTGCTGGGAGAATTCACCAATAAAAAATATTGTTACTTTCTTCTACCTTTTGCTGCTTGGAAAACTGTATAAAAAGCAATAAACACTGCGAAGGCAGTAAGACATCTTAGCATCCTGCAATGCCTTGTCTCTAACTCCATCACAGTTCCAAGCCAGGAGAAAGAAACTGGAAACATTGAGGCTAATTGGAAAGATGGTTTATTGATGAAGCAGAACCACCAAGCACATGGTTCTGGGCAGCTGATCACATGGAAAGTGGGGGGTATTTATACCTTCTCTTGGGCTTTGCACTTTAACTTCCTGTTCCTGTGCAAGAACATGTATTCTATTGGCTGTTGTCAGATTCCTATGGGGTTATGTAGGGGTTATGTAGGGGTCATAGCTGGCTCTATAGGCAAAACAGGAAATGCCAATCCTAGGTGTTTGTCTGAGCTAAGTTTGGTTGAAGTTTGGACTGCTCTGAAAGAGTGTTGGGCAATTCCTATTGTGTCTTAATGGCTTTGTCCTGTTTTGGGTCTTGAGTAAGGGCTAATCCCATCATTCTGCTTTTGTTCAGACTTTGCTGCAGGGAGTTTCAAAATATCCTGTCTTGAATGGATTTCTGCCTGCAGTATTTGCTTTGCTTATGAATAGAGCTATCTAGTTCTCAATAAGCTCTTTATCTCTTAAGTGCTGACATCTGCTGTGGGTATTAAGGAAAGTGGGGGGTTGCTTTCTGCCTCTAAAAAAACCCATGGTTTTTCCATTTCTCCTTTTGGGGAAATATAATATTCTGCCCTTTTTAATATTCCTCAAAATATTTCATTCTTCTAGGAGGGGGCTAGGTGTTGACTTTTTACACTCTGTTCACCCTTCTGTGCTCTGGTTCTCCTCTGTGGTTTCCACATTACAGAAAATGTGAAACCCCTCCCCTTCCTGACTTTCACATGTAGCCTTCCTATCTTGCTGTGGAAAGAAGAGCACACTGGAGCTCTCAAAACACGAAAATGGCCATTTTCATGGCTCTTTAGAGGCGTGGGGTTAGAAAGAGTCAGCCTGCCTTGAGTTCAAGATCTGAAAAGGACATGATTTAACGTGCACTTTGAAAATCAAGGGGAAAGCAATTTGATTTGACCTTCTTGGAGATTTCATTTAGGGAGTGTGTGTAGGGGGGGGGGAGAAAAACCCTATTTGCCCATCGACCACGATGGGAACACAACAAATGCCTGCTGCAGCTGCTTCGTTTGGGGGTAGAATGGGATGAAAATAACAGGGATGATAAACTCTTTAGAGAACGTTAGCCCTGCCAAGTCTTAATAAGATAGCTGCAAGGGTTTTATTGCAATAAACATTTGAAGTGGTCCCCCTGCACCTCTTTTAAGGCAGAAATGCCAGGCAGGCACAACACCCTCCAAATTACACAACAAAGAGCCTCAGTTGTGCTGCATCAGTGTGGCAACTGGCCTCTCCCAACTTAGAAAATGAGATTTTGCAGGAGGCGGCTAAAAGTCCTTCTTCCACTACCAAGAGGTTAATGAGGTGATAAGGTTCCTTGAGCCAACTTCTAAGTCAGAGAGTCCAGAGAGTCCTCCCACTTACGACCGTCATAGCACACCACAGTTGTGTGATGGAAATTTGGTTGCTTGAGAACCGGCATATATTTATGATGGTTGCAGAATCTCAGGGTCGTGCAATCGCCATTTGCAACCAGAGGAGTCAATGGGGAGAAGCCATAATTTGTTTAGTGACCATATGATTCACGTAACAACTGTAATAAGTTGCTTAACAACCGTGGACAAAAAAAACCCCAGGTGTGACTCATTTCACCTTACTTAGCAATGGAAATTCTGGTGCCAGCTGTGGTCATAAGTCAAGGACCACTGCGGTAGTACAATGTTTGATCAACATGTGCATTATTTCTAGTGCTAAAAAGCAGTGAATCATGGAGGCCTGTTTTTTCCAGTGCTTTAAATTGGAAGACTATTCCATTCAGAAACCATTCAGGGTCATTCAATTGAATCACACCAGAGTTGAAAGGCACAGAATAACAGAGTTGGAAGGGACCTTGGAGGTCTTCTAGTCCAACGCCCTGCTCAGGCAGGAAGGCCTATACAATTTCAGACAAATGGTTGTCCAATCTCTTCTTAAAAACTTCCAGTGTTGTAGCATTCACAACTTCTGAAGCAAGCTGTTCCACTGATTAATTGTTCTCACTGTCAGGTAATTCCTCGTTAGTTCTAGGTTGCTTCTCTCCTTGGTTAGCTTCCACCCATTGCTTCTTGTCCTGCCTTCAGGTGCTTTGGAGAATAGGTCGACCCCCTCTTCTTTGTGGCAGCCACTCAAATATTAGAACACTGTTATCATGTCACTCCTAGTCCTTCTTTTCATTAAAAAGGACTAGGGATGACATGATAGCAGTGTTCCAATATCTAAGGTCGTCTATTCCAGCCACGCCACCCCCCCACCCCCACATAGTGTTATCTTGACTAAAACAGTTCTGACAATGACCATCTAGCTTCTATTTGAAAAAAAATTAAGGAAAGCAGAGCTCGGTATTTCATGTGGCATCCCATTCAACTGGCTGACAGCTTGCACAGTTGGGACGTTCGTTCTGATGTCTAACCTCCTTACTTGTAATTTTAACCTATTGATTTTAGCCCTACCCTCTGGGACAAGTTGCTTTTTCTCCAGTGTGACAACAGACAATACTTTGGATACTTGAAAACTGCTATCATACCTCCTCTCAATCAGATCTTCTCCAGGATAAATATACCCAGACCCCTTAATCTTGCCAGATAAGCCTTGGTTTCTACGCCATCTTTGTAGCCTCTCTGAACATGCTCCAATTTGTAACTAT
Organism: Diadophis punctatus similis; assembly: GCA_023053685.1. NCBI lineage: Eukaryota > Metazoa > Chordata > Lepidosauria > Squamata > Dipsadidae > Diadophis > Diadophis punctatus. The sequence continues at coordinate 800,566 of JALIGW010000048.1, forward strand.
CCCTTTTGAACTGTAGTGTCCAGAACTAGAATCCAAAAGGGGCCTGACCAGGGTTAGAACAGAGTGGAAAAATTCCCTTCCATAATTTGGACCCTGTCCTCTTCTTTTCTTTCTTCCACCTATCCCAGCATAGCAGCCTTCTCCAGAGTGCTGGGTTCTTCACATTACATGTCGGAAGTAGGATAATATGAACCTGGTTATTTGATCTTTGAGTGATGGGTCTGAGTTGATTTGCTCAATTATCCACTTGTTTGTTTTCTTGGCCATTATCCTTAGGAGCCTTCAACTCCAAGTCCCAAAGGTGCTTTTTCAAGAGGCAACTGGACTTTCTGGTTTTTCTTTGAAGACATTTTGCTTCTCATCCAAGAAACATCTTCAGCTCTGACTAGATGGCAGGGAATGGAAGTCAGTCAGAGTTGAAGCAGCTTCTTGGATGAGAAGTGAAACGTCTTCAAAGAAAAACCAGAAAGTCCAGTTGCCTCTTGAAAAAGCACCTTTGGGACAAACATGACCTGGATGACTGAGAATCTCCATGGACTTCAACATCAAGGTTCAAAAGTGCCACTACTCTTCATATTCTGCTTCCTCAAAGTCCAACTTCCACAGAGGATCACAAGGAATACCATGGTTTGTCCTTTTCTGATCTTTGTAGGTATAGACTAGAGAAATCCCCCCTTGAATGTTGTTTTTATAATTGTTTATAATTTTTTATATTTAATTTTAATTTTAATTTTAATTTTAATTTTAAATTATGATAATTGTTTTTATTGTACGCTTCTTATTCTGTTGTACGCCGCCCTGAGTCCCACGGGATTGGGCGGCCTATAAGAACGTCTATTAAATTAAATTCTATTAAAATCACAGAAATTGAATGTAATTTCCAAGGCCTTCATGGCTTTGCTCCTTGCCCCCCTCAACATCATATAGATGTCTATGAAATATTTTGGGAAATATTAAAAAGGCAGAATATTGTATTTCCCTAAAGGAGGAATGGAGAAACATGCTCTTGGAGACAGAAAGCAACCCCCACCTTTCTTAATAGCACTCAGCAGATGTCAGCATTTAAGAGTTAAAGAGCTTATTGAGAACTAGATAGCTCTATTCATAAGCAAATACCCTCACCCAAGAGCCAAAACAGGATAAAAGCCATTAAGCCACAATAGGAATTATTGCATTACCCTCAGAAACCTCAAACAAACTTAGCTCAGACAACCTATAGACCCAGCTATGACCCCTACATAACCCCTTCATGGTCTCATGGGAGTCTGACAACAGCCAATAGAATACATGTTTTTGCATAGGAACAGGAAGCTCAAGTGCAAAGACCAAAGAAGGTATAGAAGCCACCCACTCTCAACTCCATGTGGTCAGCTGCACCAGAACCACCCATGTGGTTCTGCTTCATCATTAAACCCTCTTTCCAATCAGCCTCCAGCCTCCATTTTCTCTCCAGTGCCTTTCTCCCAGCTTGGAACTGAACCAGATGGATATTTCTTCCAACAATGTATTTCTTGACTACTGGTTCTTTTATGGTTGCTGGTTGACCTAGCCATGTGGTTTTCTTGGTGAAAATACTGATGTAGTTTACCATTATGTCCTCCCTCACAGTATGAAATGCCACCTTTGCTCTGGTCACTAAAGTGATCATGTTCCTCTGTCATCTTCCTACCTCATCCCAAGAGAGGCACCTCCTGGTTTTAGTTGTGTAGGCAATAAAGGAGAATATTTGTAGTTCAGGGTTGAAATGAGGGGTCCTTGGTGGTCTCTTGAGCTTGGCTGTTTTCTTGCAGATGTTCCATTACCAAACTAGGTAACATCATCAGTGCAGTTGAGTAGCTGGGATGATCTTCGCAACTTGGGGGAATCCTGCTCTGAGTGTGTACTCTTGGCATGCACTTCCAGAGTCTTTGTTCTTTGTTCTTCACTTATCCCTCCCAGGAACACCTCCCCTCCCTTCACCGTAATGGGGTCGCACAGCAGAACTTGAGGGAAGGAGAAATTGCAAGGCCAATTTCAGCCAAGCCTTCCTTGCAGCAAGGAAGCATAACATTGGCCTACCCAGAAGCTCCACCGCAGTCACGTCTCTGATTGAAATAAGTTCAGCATCTCTCTTCTCTTTTGTTTCCCCATATCAAGAGGTCTGCAATGCATAGTTAGAAAACTGTCCACTGTTGACCTCACCTGATTCCTAAGAGGTCAGTAAGGGGCGTGCATAAGTGCACCAGCGTGCCTACCGTCCCTGTCCTAATGTTCCCGCTTATCAGTACCCATGTTATGTATACAAACAATGTTTTATCTATGTATATTACCAACATGTACTTGACAAATAAACAAACAAACAAAAAGTCAACATGGTGGCTGTAATAGGGCAATCTAATCTCTTCCAAAAGAGGTCCTCCATCTTGACCAGGGTTGTCAAACTTGATTTCTCATTGAGGGCTGTGTCAGGGTTGTGTTTGACCTCAGAGAGCCAGGGTGGGCGTGGCCAACTCGATGTCACTTGTGTCGGGATCACCTGTGTTGGCCAAGTGCTAAGGCAGGACTTCCCTCAGACCCTCCCTCACTCTCATTATAATCTCCTTCCTTCCTTCCTTCCTTCCTTCCTTCCTTCCTTCCTTCCTTCCTTCCTTCCTTCCTTCCTTCCCTTCTTTTTCCTTCCCTCTTCCTTCCCCTTTCTTCTTCCTTCCCCTCTTTCCTTATTTTTCCTTCCTTGGCAGAGGGCTGCAGGAGGCTCTTGCGGCTGAAAATGGGGCCCGTGAGGGCCGCGCACACACACACACCCAAGCACCGTTTTTGTTGGCAGAGGCACCATGGGCCGATCCTTTGCTGTTTCCAGGGCAGCCCCGTGGGCCAGATCTAAGCACCCCGTGGCCCGGATCCGACTCACAGGCCTTGAGTTTGACACCCCTGATCTTGACTGTTTTGACAATTCCCTGCAGACACCCCAGCTCAGGTCATGGGCTTTGAGTTGGAAACTGCATAACGGCCTTCCCGGATGCGCTGGGACTGAAATTCCCCAAACCACGCAATTGCAGGATGTCAAATGGAAAGAAGCCCTGTTTTGCACAATGCACACATGCTTGTATTTTGGGTTCAGCTTCTCACCTTTCTGCAGGCTCTCACTGGAATGTTTTTTTTTCCTCTGTCCCAAGAGGACACTCACCAAGGCACAGTGACACCTGCTAGAGAATCGACAGAGTCTAATTTCCGTGGTTCACAGCTTATGAAGAGTGAGATTTTAACACCATTAGCAGAAACATCTTATCACCACATGTTCGGTGGCTGTGTATTGCCTGGGAGACCTAACACTTCCACTGCTAAGGCACTTTAAAATTAGCAATGGTGTGAACCTCTTGGCACTTGGCTGTGTGTGTGTGTGTGTGTGTGTGTGTGTGTGTGTGTGTGTGTGTGTGTGAAAGCTTGTGCAATCTCCACGGTTCCTTAAAGTGCATTCACGGCCGAGCAGCCAACCTGAACCCCAAGGTTGCACGTTTCCCCCCCCCCCCGGAGCCTCTTTTGTGCTCTCCCCAAAACATCTCTGATCATGATTCCTGGAAACTGATAGGCCAGTTTGAGGTGGGGAATAGTACAAAAGGATGGTGCAAATCCTAAAATAGGCACCTCGCAGTTCCAAAATAAAGCTGTCAGCCCCGTCCGCCTCTGTCGTGTAGCTCCAGCCATGTTCATAACACACACCCTCCCCTCCAAAAATATCAAGCACAGCCATTTGCCATGCACTTGATTTGGGGCTCCCCCCCTTCACCAGATTTGCTATTTAAACAACAAACAGATCTTTCATGGGTAAAGGAAAAGTTTCTTCTCCTCTGTGCTCCAAACCACAATGTCTATCTACTTCCCCCTCTCAGAGTTCGTGGCAACTATGAGGCAGCAAAAGATGGCTTCAGCCAGGTTCGCTTCAGAGTTGACATGCAGCTTTTCTCTGCCCCACAGAGAATGAAGAACCTTACAGGGGGGCAAAATTATATCCCCTGACACCACCACATAGATCACCTGACACCACCACATAGATCAAACTCAAGGCCCGCGGGCCTGATTCGGCCCGTGATGTGGTCGGATCCAGCCCGTGGGGCCATCCTGGAAAATGTAAGGGGCCGGCCTGTGTCACTTCGGCCTGGTCTACCCAATGCGGAAAGGAAACATGCCAGCAGTTTGGGGAGTGGTGACAAGCTGGCCACACCCACCTATCTGGCCACACCCAGTGAGTGGCATCAAGTTGGCCATGCCCACCCAGTCGTCCCTGCCTGCCTGGTCCCCTGAGGTCAATCACATCCCTGATGCGGCCCTCAATGAAATTGAGTTTGACACCCCTGACATAGATCCTCATATAGGGCAGAATTGCCCTCTGCCCCAAACCGTGACTGCCCTCCCAAGACCCAGGAGGGGAGCTGTGGAGCAGATGTCTCTATGGAGTTCCAGGCATAGGGCAATGGTCATGTCCATCTACTCCTCTCTGCACTAGCTGTCTCCAACCTGGTGCCTTCCTGATGTATAGGACTGCAATTGTTGTGGCCCGCCAGCGGCCAGAGGAGCTGGCAGCAGACTCAGACAGTGAGGAGGTTGGGGAGGAACATGGCCAGTCCTGGAGTCTGGGGAAGGCTCTGATGAGTGCTCTGCATCGGAGGCAGAGATGGGGCCAGGGCCGTCCAACAGTTATCAGCTACCTTCGAAGTCAGAGATAAGTGGGGCAGAAGAACAGCTGGAGCCTGTTCCTGATGTGTGCATGCGCAGAGCTGTCAGGAGAAGGGAACAATTAAGGAACAGAGGTTGACGCGGGAGTAAAGGCACAAGGGGACGCTGAATGGCCCCTCCCATAAAAAATAAATAGGAGCGAAAGGGGAGTGGTGTTTGCAGGAGACAATTAGTTCATTCAAGTGTGAAGATTTGCTTATCTGAGAGACTCCTTGCCAAGTATTTCCTTGTATACCATTGCATCTGGAAGCTATCGGCCTGGCAACTATCCAAGAACTGATAAGGTCTGTGTTTGCAATTCACCCTTGAAAGACTGTTTGCTGGGATTTTGCTGGATGTGAATGCTAGGAATTCACATTAGCCTAATAAAAAGGGGTTTTTCCGGGACAAGGAGTCTGTTTCGTGATTTGGTGAAACCTAGGTCAGAATAGTAATTTCCATCATGCAAAACTATCACAGGTGTTTCCAGACTGGAACCACACTGGGTTCCTCATTGCTGCTTCTCAATCTTTTAGAAGCAATCCCATCACTCTATCCTGCTCAACCCCTTGATTGATTCCTGATAGGTAACTGACTTATGTCCAGCTGTGATCAGGTCAAATTATGCTTATTTGTGGGATGAGTTCATGTGCCCACTGAAAAGTGCAATGAGGCACCATTGTACCAAGCAAGGAGGGTGGAAAAATGATTTTAGTGATCAGGAACAGCTGCCTGAACTCCTGTTGGCTTTGATTCAGAGGAAATGTGTTTGAAAGCCAGTAAGATATTACCACCATGAGCATCTCTCCTCAGCCTTGAGTGGTGGGATGATGGCTTAGTTCTCCTACCCCATTGCATAGCCACTGAAGGTTCAAGAAAGGTTGGTGCTTGAGCATGCATGTGATGGGCACATGGCAAGGTTCATCTTCAATCAATCAGAATAGAACTGGAAGAACCTTGGAGGTCTTCTAGTCCAACCCCCTGCTCAGGCAGGAGATTCTATACCATTTCAGACAAAATGGCTGTCCAGTCTCTCCTTAAAAGCCTCCAGTGATGAAGCACCCACAACTTCTGAAGGCAAGTTGTTTCACTGGTTAACCGTTCCCACTGTTAGGACATTTCTCCTTAGTTCCAGGTTGCTTCTCTGCCCTTTTTACAAAGTCTTAACACCTTTCTTGTAATGTGGTGACCAAAACTGGATGCAGCATGCCAGGTGTGGCCTTACTAAGGCTTTATAAAGTGGTACTGATACTTTATGTGGTTTTTATTCTATGCTGCTGTTTTGACGAATCAATCTTCTTGCTTCTTCTTTTTTTAAAAAAAAGTTTTTATTGAGTTGATATACATTTAAAAACAACACAGAAAGAAAAGCACAAGCTATACAACAAATAAACAAATAAAACAAAACAAAAACACAATATAACAAAACAATACTGTCTGTACTGACAGTTATTCTAAGTTTATCTTACGGTGTCAATATCGACGGTATATGTTAAACTTATATGCTACCTATATTATGAAAATAATGTTCATATTTCTATAATTTTTCTTCAATATTATACTTCATACTTGCTTATCCAATTTAATAATAATAAAATCATATGTATATATTCCTATGGTTATTAGTAATAAATAAAATATTTTAAGCTCAGTATATACAGCTTTCCTTCTATTTCCTCTTTTCTAACCATTCATAGAATATGTTCCAAACTTCATAGAATTTCGAGTCTTCCTTCTCGTTCAGTTCCAAAGTCATTTTGTCAAGCTCTGCACACTCAAAGATTTTCTTAATTACAATACTTTCAATTGGTACCTCCTTTTGCTTCCAATGTTGTGCAGGACAAATCCTTGCTGCAGTTAGGACAGTGGTTCCCAACCTTTCTAATGCCGCGATCCCTTAATATAGTTTCTCATGTTGTGGTGACCCCCAACCATAAAATTATTTTCGTTGCTACTTCATAACTGTAATTTTGCTACTGTTATGAATCGTAATGTAAATATCTAATATGCAGGATGTATTTTCATTGTTACAGATTGAATATAATTAAAGCATAGCGATTAATCACAAAAACAATATGTAATTATGCCAGATCAGAAATTCTCGGGCCAGTCTTTGCAAGAGCACAAGGAATATCATCTTCCACAACAAGTCTACTTCTGTATTTAGACTTCATAACCAACAAGTGTACAGCAATATTTCTCAATCTCAGCAACTTTTAAGGTGCCTGGACTTCAACTCCCAGAATTCAAAGCAAAGCTGGCTAGGGAATTTTGGGAGTTGAAGTCCAGGTATATTCAAGTTGTTGAGGTTGAGAAATTGTGGCCTGCAGTGTCGAAAAACTAAAAATCAGATAAGCTTCCAGCAAAGTAATCCCTGTTTAGTAGCTTTCTCCCAGGACTCCAAAGTTTCAGGAGGCAAACAGGGGGCAAAAAACCCCATGATTGGTCCAAAAACATTGCCAGGGTCCCCAGAACCAATTTCCTCTTTTAATAAAGTGACCAGATTTTTTTTTCTTCAAGCGGGACACCATTGACGGGGGTGGGTTTCTCCATTTGAGTTTTGCCCTCTGCGCATGCGCAGAATGCTGCGCATGCGCAGAGGGCAAAACAGCAAATGTCGGCGTCCAGGTGAGGTGGGGGGGAGGGGGGGAGGCGGGAGGGCGCTTGGATGCCTGCAGCTCGCGACAGGTAAGCTGCCGGCGGCCTCCTTTCCCCGTCTCCCGCCTCCCGTTCGTTGCTTGCCAGCCCGGCCGAAGGGAAGGTGGGAGGCGAGGAAAGGCCTCCCGAAAGGAGGGGAGGCTTCGGGAGCCCGCCTTCCTTTCGGCCCGAAAGGGAGGCGGGCTCCCGAAGCCTCCCCTCCTTTCGGGAGGCCTTTCCTCGCCTCCCGCCTTCCCTTCGGCCGGGCTGGCTCGCCTCCCCTCCTTTCGGGAGGCCTTTCCTCGCCTCCCACCTTCCCTTCGGCTGGGCTGGCAAGCAACGAACGGGAGGCGGGAGACGGGGAAAGGAGGCCGCTGGCAGCTTACCTGCTCCAAGCATCCAAGCGCCGCGGTCTCCCGGTCACCCGCCCGGCCCCAGGGCAACGGCGGCAGCGAGGCGACGGGGGGAAGAAAGGGGAGGGGGACGAGGAAGGGCTGTTTGCGCCGCTCGTAAGCTCAAAGCGGCGACGGCTCCTCGTCCCTCACCCCTCCCAACCGCAGCGGCGCCTCCGAGGGCGGGGCTAGGGATGGGGCGGGGGAAGGAGAGGAGGAGCAGCCTCCCTTCCCCCTCCCCCCAGCTTCAAGCGCCCGCCCGCCGCCAACGCCGGCCCGAGCTGAGAGGCCTGCTGCCTTTCAGGCCGATTTTTTGAAAGAATGCCCTAGTCGGGCATTGTTTTAAAAAATCGGGACTTTTTAAGAGGGCGGGCGGGACGCGTGACAAATGGCGAAAAAGCGGGTGTGTCCCGCCAAAATCGGGACGTCTGGTCACCTTATCTTTTAAGCTCTTTCTTCTTAAAACAGCCACATAGTTAAGGTGACCAGACGTCCCGCTTTTGGCGGGACAGACACGCTTTTCAAGTGTGTGTCCCGCGTCCCGCATTCTTTCCAAAAAGTCACGCTTTTTTGGAAAGAATGCCGAAACAGCGGGACGTCTGGTCACCTTAGAAGGGGAAGCACAAAAGAGAGGTACTACCACCGAAATAAAAACCGGAAGCAAGTCGGGCAAAGCGGAATTTCAGCGAGGCGGCTGCCTGCTGGGGAGAGGGGGAAGGGGGGCTGCTCCTCCTCTCCTTCCCCCACCCCATCCCTAGCCCCACCCTCGGAGGCGCCGCTGCTGTTGGGATGCGGGTGGAGGGGTGAGAGACGAGGAGCCGTCGCCGCTGCCGTCGTCTCAGAAAAAGGGGGTTGAGGCGCCGCTGCGGATTCGGAGCGGCGGTTTGAGCTCACGAGCAGCCCCTCCGGTGGCGCAAACAGCCCTTCCTCATCCCCCTCCCCTTCCTTCCCCCCGTTGCCTCGCTGGCGCTGTTGCCCTGGGGCTGGGCGGGTGACCGGGAGACCGCGGCGCTTGGATGCCTGGAGCTCGCGACAGAGACCTAGCCCCGAGCCCACCATGGGCTGCTGCGGGAGCGCCGCCTCGCAGGTAAGCTGCCGGCTGCCTCCTTTCCCCGCCTCCCACCTCCCATTCGTCGCTTGCCAGCCCAAGCCACTGCCGGCTCCCGAAGGGGAGGCGGGAGGCGAGGAAAGGCCTCCCGCCTCCCCCCCCCACCTGGACGCCGACATTTGCGTTGTTTTGCCCTCTGCGCATGCGCAGCGTTCTGCGCATGCGCAGAGGGCAAAACTCAAATGGCGGCGCCCAGGCGGGCCCGCCCCCCGTCCCGCTTTAAAAAAAAAATCTGGTCACTTTACACATAGTCCTTCCTCCCCCATGGGGCCTGCTCACCCACCCTTCCCAAAACCTCTGCAAAGACAACAATTTTAATTTGCAAGGCTCTTCTTTCAACAGTTTCTTTCTTTCTTTCTTTCTTTCTTTCTTTCTTTCTTTCTTTCTTTCTTTCTTTCTTTCTTTCCCTCCCTCTCTCGCTTTTTTCTCTTCCTTCCTTCCTTCCTCCCAACCTTCCTCTTCTTTCTTTCTTTCTTTCTTTCTTTCTTTCTTTCTTTCTTTCTTTCTTTCTTTCTTTCTTTCTTTCTTTCTTTTTCTTTCTTTCCCTCTCTCTTGCTTTTTTCTCTTCCTTCATTCCTCCCTCCCAACCTTCCTCTTCTTTCTTTTCTCTTTCTCTTTCTCTTTCTTTCTCTTTCTCTCTCTCTCTTTCTTTCTTTTCTTTCTTTTTCTTTCTTTCCCTCTCTCACTTTTTTCTATTCCTTGCTTCCTTCCTCCCACCCTCCCACCTAAAATTCTTCTTCCTCCTCTTCTTCCTCTCCTTCCTTCCTCTCCTTTCCTTCCTTCCTTCCTTCCTTCCTTCCTTCCTTCCTTCCTTCCTTCCTTCCTTCCTTCCATCCATCCATCCATCTCTAGTCTTCCTTCCTTCCTTCCTTCCTTCCTTCCTTCCTTCCTTCCTTCCTTCCTTCCTTTCTTTCTTTCTTTCTTTCTTTCTTTCTTTCTTCTCTTTTCTCTTCTTCCCTCTCCTAGCCCTCAGCACCACAAGATCCGCGTGTGCCAAACTCTCTGGCAACCTGGACAAATAAGTGCATTATGGTTATTCAGTCACTCCAGGAAAGCGGAGTGAGCAGGGAGGGGATCCTGCCTGCCCTGCCTACACTTGTAGCAAAGCCAGCCTGCCCCACAGAGCCGACCTTGTCCAGAGAACCAGCCAGCCAACCAGCCCACCCCACCCTCGCCTTCTCCAAAAGGTGCCCTCCGCTTGGGGGCAACCCTTTGGTGAAAGGTCCCGGTGCAAAAAAAAAGGCTGGCCCCAAGAGACCCTGACACGCCCTGGAGAGAGCAGCCCTGGAAACCCGCCCATAATTTCCTGTTCCTCCCGCACCCCTCTGCACCCCTTCCCCAGTCCAATCCATACCCCACCCAGGAGATGGGGGGATGCAAATCCCCACCACCGCACAGCGATCCTGTCCACGACTCCTTGCTCCCCATTGCACATCTCCAAAAGCGCGCTTTGGAGAAGTTGCCCAACAGGAGGAGGGTAGAGCTGGAAGAAAAATGGGGGGATTCCAGTCATAGGGACCCCAGATTAGAAACCCCCTCCCCCCTCTCTCCTCCCTCCTGGAGACTGCTAGCTGTAGAACCCGCCTCTCCATCGCGTTGCCGTCCGTCCTTTTCTGAGTCACGGGAGGGAACGGCCAGCCAACGACCACTTAAGTTTAAAAGTGCACAACGGCGGGAAGGAGGACAGCTGGGTCGGGCTCGTCTGTCTGCCCTCTCGCCCTCAGCTGGCATGGAGACCCAGCGAACAAAGAGGCAAACAGGGAGGGAGGGAAGAGAGAGACTGAGAGATATTAGCACAGGGCTAGCCTGATCATACGGAGCAGAGCAACAGCGATGGACCATGCTCCGGCACCACCTCCTTCTCCAGTTCCCTCCGGCTTAGCTCCTCCTGCCCCCGGCGGTGGCGCCCTCAGCACCGAGGCTGTATGATCAGACTAGCCCTGCGCTATTATCTCTCAGTCTCTCTCTTCTCTCACTCCCTGTTTGCCTCTGTTTGCTGGGTCTCCGCGCCAGCTGAGGGCGAGAGGGCAGACAGACGAGCCCGACCCAGCTGTCCTCCTTCCCACCGTTGTGCACTTTTAAACTTAAGTGGTCGTTGGCTGGCCGTTCCCTTCCGTGACTCCCTTTCCCTTCAACACCAGCAGAAAGAAACTGCCGCTGCGAGCAGGAGACAGGGGCGGCCACAGATGTCTTAAGCACCGCCTTGCACTCTCCAGCGCACAATCTTGCAATGCCCTGCCCCTTAGCTGATGCCTTCAAAGCTCGGCCGCCAGGCATCACAAACGCCTCTCGCTGAATGGCACCTCTCCTGACCAATTGGAGGGCTCGGGCGAGTTGAGCCGATATGGCCAGGCTTGTGGCAGTGGGGGGGGGGAGCTGAGGATGCCGGGGCGACCCCTGGAAAATGGTCATTCGACCCCCAAAGGGGTCCCGACCCCCAGGTTGGGAACCGCTGAGTTAGGATATGTTGTATAATATAATAATTTTTTTTTCCATTTTTGGTCAATAATTCCTAATAGGAAAATTCCTGGTTTCATATCTAATTTTTGCTTAGTAATTTCAATTAGCCAGGTCTGAATCTTACACCAAAATTTCTTTATATGAGGACAAGTCCACCACATCTGATAGTATGATCCGTTTTTATGGCCGCACTTCCAGCAATTGGGGGGTAAATTTGGATACATTTTGGCCAATCTCGCCAGAGGAAGATGTCATCTATAATACATTTTATATATGTTTTCCTTATATCTAGTTAATTTCGTCAAATTATAATTTTCCCTCAAAATCTTGTCCCATTGTTCCAAATTGATATAGTGTCCAAAATTCCTGGCCCAGCTAATCATATTTCCCTTTATTATCTGTTCTTCCATTTTATAATTTAGTAAGAATTTGTATAATTTAGTAATTGATTTCTTTTCTTGGCCTAATGAGATTGTATCTAATACCGATTTTTGTCTTTGTATTCCACATTGTTTCTTATCTTTGTCAAGTCTTGATTTAATTTGAAAGTATGGCCACCAATCTATTTTGATTCCCTGTTGTTCTAATTGTTGAATAGATTTTAAATTTCCTCCTTCATCTAATATTTCTGAATATTTAACCATTCTGTTTACATCTGTAGTGTTGGGATGTGTTATAGCTTCCATGCTGGAGAACCAATTTGGTAGTTCTTCTGACTTCATCCACTATGGAGTTTGATAGTTAATTATTGAGGAGTTTCTTTTCTCCAGAAACTCACACTAGTGGGTGTCGACCTCTGGCCTCCAAATTAATCCACGCAAGAGTGGAAAGAAAACACGAGACTTTGTTCCTGTCTATGACATTGGCTTCAAGGCTATTACATGCACACAGATGGAAAGAGAAATAAACCCACAATGGAAGAATGAATTTTGAAACTAATGGAGCTAGCTGAGATGGGCAAAATTGACTACTTTGATTAGAGGCAGTAATTTGACTAAATTTCTAGAAGCTTGGAGACCATTGTTAGATCTCCTGCAGGAAAAAGGGAAAAATGAAGTTTGGGATTTGAGGATTAGAGCTGATTTGATTAGAGAAATATTGTGGATAGTTAAATATATGGTGATGGGTTATTTATAGTTAATAATGGGGTGTATGGGGTGCTCAGGGAGGGGTAGCACCTCTGGTGTAGGGGATGTCGTGTCCTTTTACGGCAGCTCATTTTAGGGCAGCTTTTAGGGCAGCTTTTGGTCCCCACCTGTTACTCAGCTCTCACCTGTGGCTCCTAGCAGCTGTAGCATGCGCAGCGGCCACACCTCAGGCAACAGCTTCGACAGGCTGGCCAAATCAGGTTGAGAGTAGCTGTTGGGTCATCGACCTGCGGTGAGATAGGGACTTGTCTATCCTGAGCATGTGCAGACAGATTCCGGCGAACTGAGCGGATGAAATCTACTAGAATAGGTCAACGGTCATGAAGGCGGTCTCTGCAAGCGATGTGGTGCGCTAAGAGCACGGCAAGACACGAAAGACGCTCTGGTCAACCACTGCGCCCAGCCCATCTCCAACTGTCTCAACTCTTGTCCTGCTATTTGGAGCAAGATGGAATCTGGGAAGAGAGAGTGAGGCTGACTATGCGCACCTCTCCCTCACTTTAATCCAATTCACGCGCAAGTCTTGACATCCCCCCCAATTGATAGATGTCAAGGTCCTCTTCGAATACGATGGATGAACATTATCATCATAATTAATAACATATTATGTGTTGAAATAAAGTTAAACTAAGAATAACTGAGTATTGTTTTCTTTGAAAGTTGAGTATTACCATTTCAAAGGTTTTTAAGTATTGATATTATTCATTTAAACTTAGAGAAAGATGACTGTACTTGTTTTTGTACTGGAAAATCCAAAGGTCACCTTTCTTATGTATTTATTTTATTTGGTCACTTTTTAGCTTTAGCCTTCTATCCTCTTTATTCTTTTCATTTTATGTTAGTTTGTAATGGATTGTAAAAATGGATACACACACACACACAAATCAATGGATGAAATACCTGTGAAGCAGCAGTGGGTTGCTCCTGGTTCGGCCCGGTTCTACGAACTGGTAGTGGCGGCGGTGGGAGACTCCATCCACCCACCCGGGACACTTCTGCGCATGCGTAGAAGATTCGTGCACATGTGCGCGAACCGGTAGCAACGGGTTTTAGAACCTACTACTGCTGTGAAGCCCCTACAGCAAAGCAGGACCAGGCAAGCAAGAATCATATCACACTTCTTTATTCAGAGTTAATGTCAAGACGTATCATGGAATCTCTTAACCTCTTCTATACAACAATATTATAATTATTCTATATAATATTACAGTCGTGTCAGGAGCACCAAAGCACTTCCCAGTTGAAAGGATTAGCCAGTTGTCACCAGTGGAGTTTACTGGGCTTTAGATTTGGGATTTTATTTCTATAAGCCATATAAAGATAGATGATTGATTGATGTCATAGATAGACAGACAGACAGACAGATGATAGATAGATACTGTAGATCGATAGATACATACTGTGGATAGATAGATAGATAGATAGATAGATAGATAGATAGATAGATAGATAGATAGATAGATAGATAGATAGATAGATAGATAGATAGATAGATAGATAGATAGATAGATAGATAGATAGTAGACAGACAGACAGATGAGAAAGAGAGAGGATTAAGGCAGGGTTCCGTGACCCTCTTTTTTCCAAGTGCTGAAACTGAAAGACCCACTTTCTTTTTGTTGTGGCCCCCCAGCTGCCAGCAGAGCTGGCGGCAGACTCGGACAGTGAGAAGGTTGGGGAGGAACTTGGGCGAGTGCTGGAGTCTGGGGAAGGCTCTGATGGATGCTCTGCGTCAGACGCAGAGATAGAGCCAGGGCCGTCTGACATTTCCCAGCCACCGGGGAGGCAGCTGCCTTTGAAGTCTGAGATGAGTGAGGAGGAAGAACAGCTGGGGCCTGTTCCAGATGCACGTATGCGCAGAGCAGTTAGGAGAGGTGAGCAACGGAGGACAAGGAGTCAACTTGGGAAGCCTGATGTTCGTCCATCGTGTTCGAAGAGGACCTTGATATCTATGAGAATCAGGGGGGGGGGGATGTCAAGACTTGTGCGTGAATTGGATTAAAGTGAGGGAGAGGTGCGCATAGTCAGCCTCACTCTACCTTCCCAGATTCCATCTTGTTCCAATAGCAGGACAAGAGTCGAGACAGTTGGAGATGAGCTGGGCGCAGTGGTTGACCAGGGCGTCTTTCGTGTCTTTCCGGGAAGCAAAGCAAACGTGGATGCTGAATGGCCTCTCCCTGGCTGTAGAATAAATAGAAGGAAAGGGGAGTGGTTTTTGTAGGAGACAACAGTTCGTATTTCTGAAGATTTTGCTCATTGTGTTTCAGAGCCTTACAATTATCGCAAGGAACTGATAAGGTCTGTTACTGCAGTTAATCCTTTGAAGGACTCTTGCCTGGACTTTTCGGTGGGTGAATGCCATTTATTCACAAGAGGTAAATAAAGAGGGTTTTTTCGTGACAAGGAGTCTGTTTCTTGCTTCTGCTATGGCTGGGTCAGAACACGTTTTTCCAGATAAGCCGGCTTTGAATCATCCTTTTTTGTTTTAGGAAGAAATAGTTCACAAATACTTTCTCTTGGGGGGCCCTGCCCACCAAACCAATTGCCTGCCCTGCCCTGAAATAAAGTGGGAGCCCAGCACAACACAAAGGGAAATACATAAATAAATAAATATCAGATCCAATCAAAGTTTCCTGACTTTCTGCTTCAGACATAAGGAAACTGTCATTTTCATGGTTAGACAAGCCTCCTGATTAGAGAGGATGTTGTACAATTAAATGCATGGCCTCCTTTCCTCTGAATGCGCTCTCCAGTTGGGATCAAAGGACTGTGAATAAGGATTCCCAAGTGTAGAAAACAAGACGATTTGCAGAAATATTCTCCTGGTTGTACATATTTTTTTTTCCACATGAGCTCACCAAAGAAATCTAAAGGAAGTGAGTTGTTTTATTCACCGCTGGGCAGGTGGATGTTTTGATTAATTGTGCCTCCGGGATTGTCCTGTTTTGTGTTAGTGCCATGCACTCAAAAAAGAAAAGAAAAAGGATTTTGGGCTCTGATGGTGCTATTGTGGCTGCCCAAAGAAGAGGGAGTCAAGCTATTCTCCAAAGCACCTGAGGCAGGACAAGAAGCAATGGATGGAAACTAAACAAGGAGAGAAGCAACTTAGAACTAAGGAGAAATTTCCGGGGTGGAGCTAAGCGGAGAGGTTGCAAACGAACTGCCCTCCGCTCTCGTTCATCTGCTCCCCGAAGAATTGCAAGGACCCGACCCAGTTTTTTCCATCTCTGAGCGGGTCGGAGGGAATTAGAAGAACCCAGGAGCGCGCCAGTCCGTTTGGTCGAGGAAGACCTCTGGCCACGAGGACTAGGCAGAATCGGGAAGTTCCAGACTCGGGAAGACGCCAGCGGAAATGGCGTCCGCGAAGCCGCAGAGCTCTTTTTGAAGATTTTCAACAACTAAAAACTTTTTTAAACTACGCGAAGGCTACTGGCCGGGAACAGCAACAACCTGGGAGACAAGGACTAGGATAATACCGGGTATGTATAGCAGACAAATCGGTACTGCTTCAGTGCGGATTGGAATTTGATCTCCCGGCCGTTAAAGACTCGGGCTGGACTCGCCCAGCTGATTGGTCTCAGCTGGGCTCTTTTTTTTCCTTTTTCCAACAAGCGTTGCCGCCGGTGTTTGTTATTCTTTTCGCTGTGGCTTGTTATTCTGCCCTGCTCGCCAAGTGCCCTTTTAGTCGAACGCCCAGCAATCCCCCCGGGACTGCCAACACTGAACAGCTGTTGGCCAGGCCTTTCTTACGTCTTTGGCCTGAAGTTTGAAGGGGGATGCAGGAAGGGAGGAGGTCGCCATTTTAGAGGCGACTGGAAGGCCGTGGGAACGTCGGTCGAGCACCGTCTCTTCTACAGCCTGGAAACGGGATTTGAACAATACTGCTATGCAGGCCAGCACCACCGAAGCGACTGTGTTTATTATTGGGGCCGTATTGATGATCGGGCCCACCATTTGGACTGCTACAGTGGCCAGTTCCCTTTCCTCAGGCCCCCCTTATCTATGGGGGACCTCCCCCTCTGACAGATTGACATCGGACTCTGGAGGGAGAGAGCTCGTGATCTATAGATACCATCTGGATAGGGGGACATACCATCAACCCCTGGACTATTGGCTTCCCAAAACTGGATACTGGAACTCTTGGATTGACTTAATTTTTAATGAGATTATTTTTATATGCTCCTTATTAATTTTATTGGTTTTAACATTTGTGATAATTAACCTTGCAATTTCTACCCCAGAAGTATTGTGATTGTGATTATAATGTGGGCTATGAATGGGTATGATTGTGCGAGAGAGTTCCATCGATTATTAGAGTGGAAGGAGTAAGCCGAGGGTTTGGTCTTTGTCCCCCTCTGCTGAGTGTGGAAACAGAAGTGGAGGGGGACTTAGGTCCATTCCCAGGTGCAGTATGAATGGTATGTATGATCTGTCGGGAGAGGGGGGGACCAGTAGGGGAGGGGAGTGGATCTCTGATGGGATGGGGGACGGGAGGATTACGGTCATAACAGGGAGAGGTAGGTATGGCGGGAGCAGAGGGGTAGGCCGCTCTCGGGGAACGAGAACTCGCTGTCTCCAAGCGATTTCCTGTTCTGGCCCCTCTGGTTTGGTTCCATCTTGCTCAACCCGAGGTCCTGGTAACCAGGGATGTCAGGGCCCTGGGCTCAAGCTGCTGCTGTTGAATGCCAGGTCAATTATCAACAAGGCCCCCCTTGTACGGGATTTAATCCTGGAAGAGGGGGCGGACCTGGCATGTATTACTGAGACCTGGCTAGGCCAGGAGGGGGGGGTTCCCCTCTCCGAGATGTGCCCGGACGGGTTCTCAGTTCAGCATCAGCCGCGACCCCAGGGAAGGGGTGGAGGAGTGGCGATTATAGCTCGCCAGAACCTTAATCCTCGAAGGAGCCCTGCCCCGGAGATTGTTGGGTGTGAGACGCTCCTTCTGAAGTTGGACTTAGGGGTCCAGGTGGGCCTTTTGCTAGCGTACCTGCCTCCTAGCTACGTTGCAAAGGCCCTGCCTGTTCTGCTCGAGGCGGTAGCAGGGCTGGCGATTGAGTTCCCCAGGTTGATGGTGCTGGGGGACTTTAATTTGCCATCGCCCGGTGAAACCTCGGAGGCAGTCCAGGAGTTCATGGCTTCCATGACAACCATGGACCTGACCCAAGTAGTTCAGGGTCCGACTCATGAGGGAGGTCACACGCTTGACCTTGTGTTTCTCTCGGGGCAGTGGAGAGATGATCTGAGGCTGAGGGGTTTAGTCACAGTACCCTTGTCGTGGTCAGATCATTTCCTTCTGAGGTTGGATTTCATGGCACCACTCCTCCACCGCAAGGAGGCGGGGCCGATTAAGTGGTTCCGCCCCAGGCGCCTAATGGAATCTGAAGGATTTCAGAGGGAACTTGGGGAAATACCTGACTCCCTGGTACACGATTCATCTGAGGCTCTAGTGGCTGCCTGGAATCGGGCGGCAACGGGGGCTTTAGATCGGATTGCGCCTTTGCGGCCTCTCCGTGGCAGCGGATCCCGGAGAGCTCCTTGGTTTACTGAGGAGCTCCGGGAGATGAAGCGCCTAAAGAGACGCCTAGAGCGACGATGGAGAGCCAGTAAAGCTGAGTCTGACCGGACACTTTTAAGAACTTGCATTAAGTCTTACTTAGTGGCGATAAGGGCGGCAAAATGCGCGTATTTTTCCGCTCTTATTGCGTCCGCCGACTCCCGCCCAGCCGCCCTGTTTAGGGTGACTCGCTCCCTCCTAGCCAAGGGGGGAGTTGAAGATCCCTTGCAGGGCAGAGCTGAGGAATTTTCTCAGTTTCTGGCGGACAAAGTCGTTCAGATTCGGACGGAGCTGGACTCCATTTGGACAGGGCAAGCCGAGATGACAGGGGTGAGTCTTAGTCCTGTTATATGGGACGAGTTTGAACCTGTCACTCCTGAGGATGTGGACAAGGCCATAGGAGCGATGAGCGCCTCCACCTGTTTATTGGACCCGTGCCCCTCCTGGCTGGTTTCTGCCAGCAGGGAGGTGACACACGGCTGGCTCCAGGCGGTTGTGATCGCTTCTTTGAGAGAGGGATCCATCCCACAGCCTTTAAAAGCTGCGGTGGTGAGGCCCCTCCTCAAGAAGCCTTCCCTGGACCCAGCGGATTTAAAGAACTTCCGTCCAGTCTCCAACTTACCCTTTTTGGGTAAAGTTGTTGAGAAGGTGGTGTCGCTCCAACTCCTGCGGCTTTTGGAGGATACTGATTATCTGGATCCCTTTCAATCGGGTTTCAGGCGCGGCTACAGTACGGAGACTGCTTTGGTCGCACTGATGGATGATCTCTGGCGAGCCCGGGATGGGGGTTATTCCTCCATCCTGGTGCTACTTGACCTCTCAGCGGCTTTCGATACCATTGACCATGGTATCCTTCTGCGTCGTCTTGGGGAGATGGGAGTGGGAGGCACCGTTTTACGGTGGTTCTCCTCCTACCTATCTGACAGGACGCAGTCGGTGTTGACAGGAGGACAGAGGTCGACCCCTAGGCCCCTGGTTTGCGGGGTGCCACAGGGCTCGGTCCTCTCGCCCATCCTGTTTAACATTTACATGAAACCGCTGGGCGAGATCATCCGACGACATGGGGTGAGGTATCAGCAGTATGCTGATGATACCCAGTTGTACATCTCCACCCCGTGTCAGTTCAGTGAAGCAGTTGATGTAATGTGCCGCTGCCTGGACGATGTGAGGGTCTGGATGGGAGTGAACAGACTCAGGCTCAACCCAGACAAGACTGAGTGGCTCTGGATATTGCCTCCCAAGGACTATGTCGACTGTCCCTCCTTGGTTCTCGGGGGAGAAAAATTGACTCCCTCAGAACAGGTTCGCAATTTGGGTGTCCTCCTAGACCCACAGCTAAAATTGGAGCAACATCTTTCAGCTGTGGCTAGGGGGACCTTTGCACAAATCCGTCTTGTGCACCAATTGCGACCTTACTTGGAGAGGGAGGCCTTGCTCACAGTCACTCATGCCCTTGTCACCTCACGGCTAGACTACTGTAACGCGCTCTACATGGGGCTACCCTCGAAGAGCATCCGGAGACTCCAGTTGGTACAGAATGCAGCTGCGCGAGCTGTAGTGGGTGTATCAAGATACACCCACGTAACACCTCTCCTTCGCCAACTGCATTGGCTACCGATTAGTCTCCGGTTGCAATTTAAGGTGTTGGTCGTTACCTTTAAAGCCCTACATGGCTCAGGGCCAGGATACCTGCGGGACCGCATCCTACCACATACCTCCCTAAGACCGGTTAGGTCCCACAGAGAGGGCCTCCTCCGGGTTCCGTCGGCCAAACAATGCCGACTGGCGGGGCCATGGGGGAGGGCCTTCTCTGTGGGAGCCCCGTCCCTCTGGAACCAACTTCCACCAGAGATCCGGACTATCCCCACCCTGCTGGCCTTCCGTAAAGCCTTAAAAACATGGCTCTTCCGGCAGATGGGGTGAATAGGACAACCAGATTCCCCCTGAATGTTGTGTTTATAATGTTCTTTTTAATTATATTTTAATTTAAATTATGATTGTTTTTAAATGTACGTTCTTATTCATGCTGTACGCCGCCCTGAGTCCCACGGGATTGGGCGGCCTATAAGAGCGTTTAAATAAATAAATAAATAAATAAATAAATTTCCTGATAGTTAGAACAATTAATCAGTGGAACAGCTTGCCTCCAGAAGTTGTGAATGCTCCAACACTGGACGTTTTTAAGAAGATGTTGGATAACCATTTGTCTGAAGTAGTGTAGGGTTTCCTGCCTAAGCAGGGGGTTGGACTAGAAGACCTCCAAGGTCCCTTCTACCTCTGTTATTCTATTCTATCTGGACCTTCTTGATTCTCCACTCCTCCGAAGATCCTCCTGCCCATTTCCACACTTTTTTTTGAAGATCCAAGGATACACTACAGACTGTGTAATTAATCATATTCTCTGCAAAGCAAGTGAAAAAACCCAAGCATCTTCTTCTCCAGAAATACTTGTCTTCTCTATGTATGTTTAATCATGTTGTCATTAGCAGTCCCCCTAAGCTTAAAAGGTTGAGAAAATATGTGGTTGGCTGCCTTGATTCCTTGGATTCTGTTTTTAAGCAGCAGGTGTTGAACTATTTGGCACCGAAATGTGTCTGGATACATCTTTGGATAAAACACCTCTCCTTCCCCAAATAGTTTTTAGTGCCTCTTACAGCCGTTTTCTGGTGCAGTTCAGTGGTGAGAAATGTAAGGTCCTGCGTTTAGTAGGAAGACCCCGAAGTGCAGGTGCTAGATAGCAGTGGTACTCCCAAGCATCCTGGGTAGACCAAGATTAAACATGAGCCAACCATGTGATGCAGCTGCCAAGAAAGCCAATACAGTTTTGGGCTGTATCAAGAAGAGCATTGGTGGCGCAGTGGTTAGAATGCAGTATTGCAGGCTACTTCTGCTGAGTGCCAGCAGTTTGATCCTGACTAGCTCAATGTTGACTCAGTCTTCCATTCTGTAAAATGAGAATCCAGATTGTTGGGGGCAATAGGCTGACATAAACCCCTTAGAGAGGTCTGTAAAGCACTGTGAAGCGGTATATAAGTCTAAGTGCTATTGCTATTGCTATTGCCTTCCTTCCTTCCTTCCTTCCTTCCTTCCTTCCTTCCTTCCTTCCTTCCTTCCTTCCTTCCTTCCTTCCTTCCTTCCTTCCTTCCTTCCTTCCTTCCTTCCTGTACCATGGTTAGAATGCAGTATTGCAGGCTAATTCTGCCGACTGCCAGCAGTTTGATTCGGGTGGAGCCTTGCGCTGCCGCCGCTACCAGTTCTCTGAACCACTGGCTGCCGCCACTATCGGTATGCCCAGACCGTGCTGAACCGGTAGCATTTCACCCCTGGACTAGCCCTTTCCTCCCTCATTTCTTTTGGGCTGGACTTTAAACAGCCTCTCAGTCCCCCAGGGAACAGGCAAAGGGTCCTTTCTTGGAGGAGCTTCCATCTCCTTGTGCCTCAGGCAGACGGAGAGAGTTGTGGTTCCCAAGTTCACTGCTTGGGAGAGAATGCTGAAACACTGCAGCATCCTGGGAGGAAAGAGGGAAAAAAGGCAGCCCCCTTGCTCCTTCCGTTAGGTTTGCTTACATTTCAATGGTTCTTTGCACTGAGCTAAGTGGGGTGGATGCGGGTGACTCCTCAGAAGAGAGACGGCCAGAAACATCCCAGCTCCATCGGCTAGACTGAGAACCGCAGTGGTGAAATCTAAACATTTTTCCTACCAGATCTGTGGGTGTGGCTTGGTGGGCGTGGCTTGGTGGGGATGTGACTGGGTGGGCGTGGCTATGTAGTCATGTGACTGGGGGGTGTCAAAAGACAGAAACTCACTTTAACAATGTCCTGCTGGAGCAGGGGGTTGGACTAGATGACCTCCAGGTCCCTTTCAGCCTTGGATTGCTGTGCTCTTTCAAGGTATCCTCTGAAGCTGCGTCTAGTGCCAGGTTTGTGGTAATTCTTGCCTCTCCTTTTACACTCCCTCCCTCCCTTTCTTTTTCTTTCTTTCTTTCTCTTTCTTTCTCCCCTCCCTCCCTCTTTCTTTCTTTCTTTCTTTCTTTCTTTCTTTCTTTCTTTCTTTCTTTCTTTCTTTCTTTCTTTCTTTCTTTCTTTCTTTCTTTCGCAGCACCCCCACCCCCCGTTTTTGGCCTAGCAGGCCTCAGGGAAGCCTCCCTGCACTTACCTGGGAGCAAAAATGGGCCGTGCGGGGACTTCCGGAAGGGGCGGGGTGGGCGGGGGCGGGGCCAGCCAGAGGTGATATTTGCCGGTTCGGGGAACTAGTCATAATTTCCAACACTGATTCAGAAGAACCGGTCAGAACCGGCAGCATTTCACCTCTGCTGAGAAGTCCAAACATCCCCAGGACAAAAGCAGCAGCAACCCCATCTGCAAAAACTATAGCTTTGTCCATGATGGCGAGGCAAGCTTGATTCCAAGGAGTCGTGACTCTTTTACACGTAAATAGTATCCAGGTGGCATTGATAAGAGACGTAACAATATAAAGATAAAAAGGAAATAGATAACGGGAGAGGAGAACCGAACTTCGGGGCATACCCAATTAATATGCGACGACCAAGCAAGTCATTCATCAGTTCAGACGAATGCAGATGCAATCATTTGCATGCACAAAGGGTGCCACAAAATCTGTGTCTTGTGCTGTAGGAGATGGAAGGCAACCATTAGCCACCAGAGCAAAGCAGAAGATGAAAAAGCTTTGCTGGAACCTCTGGATCTCATCGCCGCTTGGCAGAAAGAACTACCTGTCAACATCGGAGAGATGCCAATATTCTGCAGGCATTAAGGGGGATTGAAGAATTTGGGGCTAATGCCCGACGGAGCTAATGCACTAATCACATTATTTAACCCGCACAATCCTTCCTAATCTACTTATGCTAGTGCCAAATGTGAGGACAGCAAGAAAAGCCGGACACAACTGGCCTTGGGTCATTGCAGACCAGATCTGTGCCCTGCGTATTTTTCTGTCAGATTTTCTTTCCAATTGACGAAATAATTTGCTCTCAAAATTCCTTTCAAAGGAGAAGAAAACCTGGATAATCCCCCAGGATTAAGGAATGGGTTGGATGTGAATGTCCCGTCCTTCCCTGTGCCCTTCTCACTCAGCTGGCCTGCAATCTAGCTTTCATCTCTGGATTCCACTCAATCCCAAGGAGGGGCTTCAGGAGGGAAGAATTTCCAGATTCCGAGATAGGGTGTGCTGCCCTGCCCCATGGGCATGCTTTAGGTCCCGTTTGGGACTCAGTGTTTTTTGCTAAAGGCAAAAGACTCTTTCATGTTGCTCACTGCGATGACCTGGGACAAGGCACGATGGCAACACAGCCAGCTGATCATTCAAACTCCCTTTATTGCTCCAACTTTCCCCCAAACGCTCCCACGTTTATGGCAAGTCCCGGAGCAAAGCACTCACACAAACAGCAGCAGCAGCCTCTGGCTGTGAGTAATCCAGCAAAATGCTGTTTCAAAGCAAGAAGTCCAGTGAGACAAGGGAAGAAAGCAATGAGTCCATGAAGCAAGGAACAAGGCAATGAGTCCATGAAGGACGCCGCCCTGAGTCCTTCGGGAGTTGGGCGGCATATAAGAATAACAAAATAAATAAATAAATAAATAAATAAATAAATAAGGAAAGAATAAAGCAAGAAGTCCTGCAAACTCCAGATGTCAACAACAGCACACAAAATTCCATGAATTCAGCATTTGTTCCCGACAAACTCCCCTCCCCACAGGGTCTCCTTAAGTCTCAGTCCCCAGGTGTGCCTTGTGAAAAAGGGTGGGGCACTCTCCTCCTGAGTCATCGGGTCAGCCTGTGCTGTTCCCGCCTTCTCTCCACTCAGGGATCAGGAGGGGGTGGTTCTTGCTCATCGCCTGAGCTCCATTGCTCTTCATCTCCACTGTCGGCCTCTCTCGGTCATTCTGCTCCTGTTCCTCCCTGCTGGCAAGCCGTCCCAAGCATGAGAGGCCCGGGGCTGCCTCATCCTGCTCCTCCCCATGTTCCTCTGAAGCCAACGAGGCCACCCCCTTGACCTCCATCAGCCCAAGCTCTGGCTTGTCCTCCTCCATGGATTCAGGCTCTGACGGGGGCATGACACTCATCCTATGGAACATCCTCCCCCAGTGGTCCAGGTAGCCTGACCCTGCTGGCCATCTTGGAAGGCCTTGAAGACCTGGCTTTTCCCTCCACCTGTTGGGGGCCAGGATGTTAGTAGAGCCCAGCATGTATAGGTATGTGGAAGGGGGCCTGGACTAGAATTTGTCAGCTCATAATCATGTTTTAAGTCTTCTTGTCTGCCACTCACAGTTACACTGATTAAGATGGGTGGCCATATAAATGTATTAATAAATAAATAAATTGGGGGTAGCCAGGGAGGCTGTTGAGGGATGGAAAGGCTTGTCATGGAAAACAAGCACAGCAGCAGAAGCAGTGGTGGGTTCAGAGGTGGGTTCGGACCAGTTCGCCCGAACCGGTAGCAACCCGCTGGTGATATCACGATGATGTCACGGAACCAGTTCTGTCAGTGCCAGTCCACGGATGCCACGATCTTTTTTGGGGAATTTTTTGGGAAATTTTTTTAAAAGAATTTTTTGGGGAAAATTTTTTTTGTTTTTTTTTTTCTTCTGTGCATGCGCAGAAGCTGAGTTTCTGGCACTGCACATGCGTCGCCATCTTGTTTTTGGCTTTTGGGGGGGAATGTTTTTTATTTTTCGGCACTGTGCATGCGCACACGCAAAGCGCGCGAGCAGCCACGTGGCGCGGGAGGAAGCGAACTGGCAGCGAGGTAAGTTAGAACCCACCCCTCAGTGGGTTGCTACCGGTACGTCTCGGTTCGGGCAAACCAGTAGTGGCAGTGGAAGGCTCCACCCACCCACACAGAGGTCATCACGGATTATCTGTGCATGCGCAGAAGTGCTGCACGTGAGTGAAGCGAGCGCGTGCGTGTTCCCAGTTCCGAACCGGTAGCGAAGGTAAGTGAAACCTACTACTGAGCAGGAGCCTACCTTCTCAGCAAAGTAGAGCAAATGCTGAAATGCCACCGAGCAGAATTCCAAAGACAGGCTGAAGTCCTCTGAGAACAAGACCAAACTCCTCTCTGCCAGGAGAAGAAAAAGACAGGAAGTGCCAGGCAGGTTTCGGTGCAACATTTGATAAGGTCACTGGCTTTACCCGGCTACTTGGCATTGCACTGAGCTCCTTCCTGGGTAATTGTTTTCTCTCCTTCGCATCTTCTGGGTTCCTCACACTTTTTCATCACGTCTCCTAAGGAGGAACTTTCCAAATGCCCACCCAATCTTAAAACAACTTTGCAGGAACAGAAAATGGTCATGCTTTAGCTGCATTACTTTCTCTCTCTTTCTCTGTAATTTTGTTTCTGATGCTTAGATCAAGGGCCTGATGCTTCTAACCCATTTCTCATGAGCGGTGCCTACATCACTTTTTAAAATGGCTATTAGATCACGTACTTTGATATAGCAAAAGCCCAAAATAATTCGGTGCACAGGAAATAATGCTCTTCACTATATTAGATCATTAGATTAGATTAGATTACATTAGATTATTGTTAGAGTTGGAAGGGACCTTGTAGGTCATCTAGTCCAACCCCCCGCTCAAGCAGGAGTCCCTACACCATTTCGGATAAATGGCAGTCCAATCTCCTTTTGAAAGTCTCAAGTGCTGGAGCTCTCACAACCTCCGCAGGCAAGCTGTTCCACTGGTTGATTGCTCTCACTGTCAGAAAGTTCCTCCTTATTATTGAATATATTAATGAATGCAGAATTAATATTTAAATTAATATTAATTTAATTTAAAATTTCAATTTAAAAAAATAAGCCATGGTGACGCAGTGGTTAGAATACACTATTGCAGGCTGACTCTGCCCATTGCCAGGTGTTCGATTCTGACCGGCTCAAGGTTGACTCGGCATTCCATCCTTCTGAAGTCGATAAAATAAGGACCCTGATTGTTGGGGGCAAGAGGCTGACTCTGTAAACCACTTAGAGAGGGCTGTAAAGGACTGTGAAGTGGTATATAAGTCTAAGTCTGTGCTGTTGCTATTGTTCTTCCTTTTCCCCTTCCTTCCTTCCTTCCTTCCTTCCTTCCTTCCTTCCTTCCTTCCTTCCTTCCTTCCTTCCTTCATTAATTCCGTAACTCTGCGCACTGCCAGCAGTTCAATCCTGACCGGCTCAAGGTTGACTCAGCCTTCCATCTTTCCAAGGATGCTAAAATGAGGACCCAGATTGTTGCGGGCAATACACTAACTCTGTAAACCACTTAGAAAGGGCTATAAAGCACTGCGAAGCAGTATATAAGTCTAAGTGCTATTGCTACTACTATTTAGATCACATATTTTAATATGTCAAAAGCCAAAAATAACTCATTACACAGGAAATCATGCTCTTAACTATGTTAATGAATGCAGCATTAATATTGAAATTAACATTAGCTTAATTTAAAGCAATATAAATGTTGTCTTTGCTCCGCTGATTTTTGTTCCTTGCTGATCCAAGAAAGGTGGTGCCCCTTAGTTGAGACGGCCTCTTCCACTTTCATCTAAGGCTTTTATTTTTTAATGTCTCTAGGGAAACAAGTGGTCCCTAAATAGGCACAGAGTACAGCGTGCCACACCGCAATTTAAGGAATAACAAAACTGAGCAAAGGTTGCTTGTTTGGCCATAACATCCAAGCATAGGAGGTGCCCTCAAGGCCATCTAGTCCAATCCATGCCTGATGAAGGAATCCAGTTAAAGCATCCCAAACAGATGGATGCCAAAACTCCATCTCATTGGAGCCCAGCACCTCAGTTTGTTAAACATTACCAGTTGTAATGGTCAACTGGAATCTATCCTCCTGTACTTTAGGGCCATTAGTGTGTGTCCAGCACTGGGCCACTCCAAAAAGACAGATTATAGATTAACAGAGTTGGAAGGGACCTTGTAGGTAATCTAGTCCAACCCCCTGTCCAAGCAGGAGACCCTACACCATTTCTGACAGATGGTAGTCCAGTCTCTTCTTGAAAGCCTCCAGTGATGAAGCTCCCACAACTTCCGAAGGCAACTTCTGTTCCGTTGGTTGATTGTTCTCACTGTCAGAAAATTCCTCCTTATTTCTAGCTTGAATCTCTCCTTGATCAGTTTCCATCCATTATTCCTTGTCTGACCTTCGGGTGCCTTGGAAAATAGCTTGACCCCCTCCTTTCTGTGGCAGCCCCTCAAATATTGGAAGATTGCTATCATGTCTCCCCTGGTCCTTCTCTTCACTAGACTAGCCATGCCCAGTTCCTGCAACCGTTCTTTTTTTTCTTCCAAAAAGTTTTTTATTTTTTAACATTCTTCACATAAACATCAATACATATACCATAATATCTTATCAAAAATTAACATAAATTTTATATTGTATATCCAGTAGCATTACTAAATTGCCTATCTATCCTGCATATCAAATCCAATCACTCCCTTCCCTCTATCCTTCTCCCCTCCTTCTACTTTCTTCCTCCTTCTCTCCCCTCTCCTACTACCCCTTCTTCCATCTATCTCCTTCTCACTCATACCTTCCTTCTCCTCCCCTACCTACGTTCTTCCTTCTTTTCTCCTCCCCACTACTTCCTCTTCTTCCTCCTTCTCCTTTCTTGAGTGTGTTTATTTTTAATCTATTTTAACAGATAGGCAGGCAATGCATCTCCTCAGCTTACATTTTAAATTATTATTTCCGAATCTATCCTGTGTTAAAAATCTATTTCAAATTAATTATTTCTAGGTATATTTTTATAGTACTATACTGCTACCTCCTTATCCATATACATTTTGTCATCTGGGTCATTTATCTATGTTCATTTTCTTATCTTTTATACACAATTATTGTTCTAACTTTACTTTCAACTATATTCATTCTCCAACCAACTGTAAAATTTCATCCAAACATTATAATATTCTGAATCCTTTTTGTCTTTAATTTTCATTGTCACTCTGTTCATCTCAGCGCAGTCCAAAATTTTCTTAATTAAATCCTCTTCAGGTGGAACCTTAGTTCCTTTCCATTTTTGTGCAAAGGTAATTCTAGCTGCTGTCAACACATGTATAATCAAATAGGTATCTTCTTTACTAAGTTTATTCGGTATAATTCCCAACAAGAAAGTCTCGGGTCTCAGCTCTATATTTCGTTTCACCATTTTTTCACCATTTTTTCTAGCCAATTCTTGACTCGAGTCCAGTAAGATTTGGCTTCCGCACAAGTCCGCACATGTGATAATAAGAACCTGGTATTTGTTGGCACTTCCAACATTTCATAGACATGTTCTTAAACATTTAAGCTAATCTTTCCGGTGATAAGTGCCATCTATAAAACATTTTATACATGTTTTCTTTATATGTTGTTGCCATAGTCAATTTATAGTTCCTTTCCCAGAGTTGATTCCATTTTTCTAGCTTCCTGCAACCATTCATCGTATGTTTCATCCTCCAGTCCCCTAATCATCCTGGTTGCTCTTCTCTGCACTCTTTCTAGAATCTCAATGTCTTTTTTTATAGTGTAGTGACCAAAACTGGATGCCGTATTCTAGGTGTGGTCTTACTAAGGCTTTATAGATTGGTATTAGTACCTCACTTGAGTTGAATTCATTCATGATCTATTCAGCCTTCACTCTTGATCTTCTACAAAGACCTCTACTACTATAGTGTGGAGATGGAAAGGATCATACAGATAATCTGTTACAATCCTTTGCGATGTGCAGGAAATCTAAGTAAACCATCTGGGCAGCCTTTTAAAAGTCTCCAGAGATGAACTCAACTCTCCATGGGTGGACTGTTTCACTATCTTTTTAAAGTTAAATCTTTAACTCATGCATGATTTCTGCTTCTAGTCCCGTCCATCTTTTCCATAGCTCTCCTTTATGCACCCAAACACAGTCATCACATTTAACAGATTTAAAGATTAACAGAGTTGGAAGGGACCTTGTAGGTCATCTAGTCCAACTCCCCCACCCAAGCAGGAGAGCCTACATCATTTCTGACAATCTCTTCTTGAAAGCCTCCAGTGATGAAGCTCCCACAACTTCCGAAGGCAACTTCTGTTCCATTGGTTGATTGTTCTCACTGTAAGAAAATTTCTCCTTATTTCTAGGTTGAATCTCTCCTTGTTCAGTTTCCATCTATTATTCCTTGTCTGGCCTTTGGGTGCTTTGGAAAATAGCTCAACCCCCTCCTCTCTGTGGCAGCCCCTCAAATATTGGAAGACTGCTATCATGTCTCCCCCGGTCCTTCTCTTCACTAGACTAGCCATGCCCAGTTCCTGCAACCGTTCATCGTATGTTTCAGCCTCCAGTCCCCTGATCATCCTGGTTGTTCTTCTCTGCGCTCTTTCTAGAGGCTCAACATCTTTTCTCACAGTCTTTCTTCCTCTAGGTTAAACATCCCAGGTGCCTCTAGTTTATCCTCACAGGACATAGCCTGCGAGTGGCCAGAACTGGGCCTGGATCATAAAGTAGGTCTCACCAATGCAGAAGAAAGCAAAAGATGATCACCCCTCATGAACATTGAGTATGTCCCAAACTTCAAGCTCAGTTTGCTAATCATCCCATTTTCAGTATTTTCTGATGTGTGGGCAGGCAGGGGAAGAATTTGTTTTAGCCACATTAACTTGTTCCAGCAACAAAGGAGCTTCCTTCACCCAACGGGGAATTAGATCCAAAGGCAGCACATGTCAAAAGCTTTGCTTTGATCGGCAGACTTGCCCCTTTACTAACGAACACCATTTTCATTCTTTGAGTCTCCGTGTGCTCGTTCCCAACTGACGCTTTTAATCCTCAGCAGGCTCTCCGCACAAAATATCCCCCTTTTTTTACCTTCAATGCTTACACAGGGAAGCTCAGGGTTGGGTTCCACTTACCTTCCCTACCGGTTTGCATCGCAACGTCATGCCTACGTCGCATCAGGGAAATGACCTTCCGCGCATGTGCGGAAGCCTTTGTGCATGCTCAGAGGGTTCTTTGCCAGCCACTTTCCAGAAGCAGCGACCGGAGGACCATTTCGGGGGCATGGACAGCCGGCCATCACTGCTGGTTTGGCAAAAGGGGGCAAATTTCCAAGACTGGTTCGGGCAAACCAGTCCGAACCGGCAGCAACCCACCACTGGGGCAGCTATTTTAATAGGTGCAGAAAACAAAGGGTTCGCCCTTCAGGGTGCTTCTGTCTCCCAGGGTCTTGGGGTCTCCTGGCCTCAGTAAGCCAGAGAAGAATGAATCATTCCATTCTCCCAAATGATACCCCACTGTTGGGGGGGGGATTGCTGATGGAGGCAAGAAGTGCAGGATATTTTCCAAAGCACCTGAAGGCAGAACAAGAAACAATGGATCAAGGAGAGATTCAACCTAGAAATAAGGAGGAATTTCCTGACAGCGAGAACAATCAACCCATGGAACAGAAGTTGCCTTCAGAAGTTGTGGGAGCTTCAACTACTGGAAGCTTTCAAGAAGAGACTGGACTGCCATCTGTCAGAAATGGTGTAGTAGGGTCTCCTGCTTGGGCGGGGGGTTGGACTAGAAGAGCTCCCTTACAGGGTTACAGGAACTGGGCATGGCTAGTCTAGAGAAAAGAAGGACCAGGGGAGACATGATAGCAGCCTTTCAATATTTGAGGGGCTGCCACAGAGAGGAGGGGGTCAGCTTATTCTCCAAAGCCCCTGAGGGTAGGACAAGAAGCAATGGATGGAAACTAATCAAGGAGAGAAGCAACCTAGAACTAAGGAGGAATTTCCTGACAGTGAGAACAATTAACAGCTTGCCTCCAGAAGTTGTCACTGGAGGTTTTTAAGAAGAGATTGGACAACCATTTGTCCGAAATGGTATAGGGTTTTCTGTCTGAGCAGGGGGTTGGACTAGAAGACCTCCAAGGTCGCTTCCAGCCCTATTCTGATTGATTGATCCAACCTTGCAAACTTCCTGTCCTTCAAGTAACCCAAACAAGACGTAAAGCATTCTAAACTTCAATTGCCAGGCAAGAGGGAGCATCTGGCCAAGCTTGGATGACCTCAGAACCCTAACAGGGGTCAGGCCTGGTTAGTACTTGAATGGGAGACCACCAGAAACATCGAGGCTCAACAATGGGAAAAAGAACATTCAGGTAGACTCACCAAAGGCCTTTCATCATTGCTCTTCTTGAGTTTCACTTCTTTCTTGGGATTGGAGGGAAAGAGGACGGCAAGGAGGCTGCAAGTGCCTGGAGACGGACACAACAGCCACCTCATCACAAACTCGCTGCAGAAACAATGCAAACATCTCCACTGGTAAGAATTTCATCCACATTTTAGCTTACTTCAAAAGAAAAGGTGAAAGCAAACACTTTCCTCAAAATGAACGTGAACTGGTTGGAAAAGTGTGCATAAGATTTTTCTCACCTGCCTTTAAGAGAAACAGTAATCCAGACACCCCCCCGCCCCCACAAAAAACTCATTTGCGAAAGGGTCCACACACAAACTTTCTTCTGCTTCAACGTTTAAGAGGGAGAAGGGGTTGTTTGGGGGATTTTTTGAGGAGGGGGAGACTCAATTTTACATCCTACGTCCAACCATTGAAGTACAGGAGAAGATCAATGGTCAGATCTGGTGGTCTCCCATCCAAGCTACAATCAAGACCCCACAAGCAATCGATATTCTCTTCAGTCATCAAATAGTTGAGTTGACAACTATTTTACCCGTCTTTGCTTCTGCATTCTTAATATGCAGACACACAGCTACACGAAGAGACACACCTGAGATCCAGTGCAATGCAGTAGTGAAGGTGCTACATCAGGAGTGGTGGGAAGACCCAGATTCTAGTCCCACTCAGCCATGCAAGCTCCTTGGAAAAATGGACCAGCCTCTCTCTGAACCCTACAAGCACTGTGGTCCGGTGGTGAAGTTGCCGCAAAGGGAATGGGAGGCCGAGGTCCTAGTCCTACTGTCAGAGCTGCCATCCTTTACTCGCATGCAGGCTTCACCAAATGTTAGTTCCCCCCCACCCATCAGCCATGGGTGTGGGGGGAGCTTTGGGAAGATGAGAGGGAATCCCGAAACATCCCAAGGCTGCAGTCCTGAGAATGGAATGCAGTGCCTATTCATTTACAGTTACCAAAATATCTTCAAATATGACTGGGCGATGGGGAGATAACGTGTGTGTGTGTGTGTGTGTGTGTGTGTGTGTGTGTGTGTGTGTGTGTGTGTGTGTGTGTGTGTGTGATATAACCCCTTGGCTTTTAGTAAAAATAACCTTTTCACTGCGAATGGAGTCGAGGGTGTTTCTTTCTTAGAAGACCAGACTGAGACAGGTCTGACACCTCCATTGGGCATGTAAGCTGGCTGGGTGATGTGGAGACAAGGACTCCCTCTCACCGCTAGGCTGGAAAGCATCGATCTTCTGGTCTAGTCTGGACCAGACATGGTAGATAAAAGGCCTGGAGACAAAAACATATGAAGAACAGTTGCAGGATTTGGGTATAGCTAGTTTAGAGAAAAGAAGGACTAGGGTGACATTACAGCAGTATTCAAGTGTTTGAGGGGCTGCCTCAAAGAAGAGGGGGTCAACCTATTTTTTAAAGCACCTGAAGCAGTGGTGGGTTCCTACAGGTGCGGTCCACTCTATAGCACCAGTAGCGGCCTGCTTGTGATGTCACAGTACCGGTGCGGTCGGTTGCTGGTGCCTGGGCGCCACCATTTTTTTTAAAAAAAAATTCTTCTGCTCATGCCCAGAAGCCGAGCTTCCGGCACTGCGCATGTGCTGCCTTCCTACCCCACAGTGAGTCCAAGCAGGGGAGGATGGCTGAGGGAGCGCGTGAGACGCTGAAAGAACGGGCGGCAGGAGCTATCTCCATTCCCCTTCCTTCAGCAGTCCGAGAAGCCACGAACACGCAGTGATGATCCTAGGCATTTTTGCACGTTTGAGGCTTCTCGAGCTGCTGAGGGGAGGGGGAATGGGCGGCAGGACCTATCTCAGTTCCCCTCCCTTCAGCAGTCCGAGAAGCCATGCCCACCCGGTCACATGGCCAGCAAGTCACACCCACAAAATAAGCCACGCCCACAGAGTGGTACTAAAAAAATTAGGAACCCGCCCCTGACCTGAAGGCAAGACAAGAAACAATGGATGGAAACAAATCAAGGAGAGAAGCAACCTGGAATTAAGGAGAAACTTCCTAACAGTGAGGACAATGAACCAGTTGGAACAGAAGTTGCCTCCAGAAGTTGTGGGAGCTTCATCACTGGAGGTTTTTAAGAAAAGACTTGTCTGAAATGATATAGGTTCTCCTGCTTTAGCAGGGGATTGAATTAGAACCATGATGGCAAACCTATGGCACACGTGCCCAAAGTGTCACGTGGAGCCATGTCACCTGGCACGTGCAGCATCGCCCGTCCCTCTTCCGGGTTTCTGGCGCGCATGTGCATGCGACAATCAACTGACCTTCGTGCGTGCAGCAATGCCGGAAACTGGAAGATCTGGTCTTCCGTTTTCCAGCAAGAGCATGTGTGCCGGCCAGCTGATCATTGTGTGCATATGCACGCCAGTAACCGGAAGAGTAGCTTGCCAGTGTGCATGAACGTGCCAGAAGCCGGTGTGTGCATGCCCCCCGAGCAGCTCCTCTTCTTGGTTGCATCCCATCACTGAACTAGAAGATCTCCAAGGTCCCTTCCAGCTCTATTCTGATCCAAGAAATAATAGATGGAAAGTAATCAAGGAGAGAAGCAACCTGGAATTAAGGAGAAACTTCCTAACAGTGAAGACAATGAACTAGTGGAACAGAAGTTGCCTTCAGAAGTTGTGGGTTTTTAAGAAAAGACGGAACAGTCACTTGGCTGAAATGATATACTGTATTTTTCAGAGTACAAGACGCACCTTTTTCCTCCCTAAAAGTGGCTGAAAATTTGGGTGCGTCTTATACTTCGAATGTAGCTTTTTTTCCCCAGCCCTAACTAGGTGCTAACAGATCTTCCCAGCTCTTACCTTGCAGGCTTTTTCATTGTTACTCTCTCCGAAGAATGTTTTTCCAGCCATAAGTCTTTGCAGAATTTTTTTTCATTGCTCTACTTGCTCCGAATAAGTTTTTTTCTAGCCCTAACCAGGTGCTAACGATCTTCCCAGCTCTTACTGGCTTGCAGGCTCTTTCATTGTTACTCTCTCCGAAGAAGGTTTTTTTAAGTCCTAACCAGGGGATAAAATAATGTGCTGAAACTGACCAGACTAAGGATGCTAGCCAGATGAATACCTGGTAGGCAGATTGTTTTCCCCTATTTTCCTCCCCAAAAACTAAGGTGCGTCTTATACTCCGGTGCATCTTATACTCTGAAAAATACGGTAGGTCCGTGATGGCGAACCTGTGGCACACGTGCCATAGGTGGCACGCAGAGCCCTCTCTGCAGGCACATGAGCCGTCACCCCAGCTCAGTATGCGCACGCGCCTCCTGCTGGCCAGCTGGTTTTTAGGTCTCTGTCGTGCATGCGCGGGGGGTGGAGTATACGGCAGATGCGTGCTCATGTATGGGGGCGGAGGGAGCACAGGTGTGGCGTGCATGTGTGGGGGAGCAGGGAAGCACAGGGGTCATGTGCGCATGCACAGGGGGTCGGGGCACACGCAGGGGGTTGCGTGCACATGCACGGGGTGGGGCGCATGCAGGGGGTTGCACGCGCATGCATGGGGGTCGCACGGGGGGGTCGTACATGCATTGCATTATGCTTTCGGCAGGCCATGACAAAAAGGTTAGCCATCACTGATATAGGTTCTCCTGCTTTAGCAGTGGGTTGAACTAGAAGACCTCCAAGGTCACTTCCAGCTCGGTTCTGATCCAAGAAACAATGGATGGAAACTAATGAAGGAGAGAAGCAGCCTGATTCAAGAGTGCAACCCAGAACCCTCAATGAGGAGGCCTTTGTTCTACAGTCATGGACTGAAGAGCATCCTAACGCACATCATCAACAAACACAGACAAAATTGCATCGTCGTACTATTTTTTTTTAAAAGAGTCGCCTGATCATTTCGGCACATCCTGGTTCTTCCAGCGGTCCAAGAGCCAGGTAACTTGGCAACCGTGCTAATAAAACTGCGCTTCAGAGGTGTATGTTCCAATTACGTTCCTTTCTTTGCAAGTTAAAACCTTTTCATCCCCCTCCTTCTCTCCCGCCGTTCGTCTCCGCTGAACAAAAAATTCCCCCGACGTTTCCTCCAATCCCAGCCAGAGAGTCCCTTCACTAGCAATCTGCAAAGAGAAAGTTCCCTTTCAGAATTCGGTCTTTGGAGGATCAAAAACGCCTTTGGTTTTCATTCCCGGCAACATGAGAAGGATCACAATTTTCACCACAGCCCTCAGTTCAGGCTTTTAATTAGCAACTCAAACATGTGTTCGTGGCTCTTTCAAAGGCTGCTGTGGGATGCTTCGTCAGTACCTCCCAGTGTCTGAACCAGACATGGCAAGGGAACGTGCGCACACAAGGAAGGAAAAAAAACACCACGGCCAAGAGAACCGCTGAGTCTTTCAAGAGAGTTGCAGGGCCTCCTTGCCTTCCAGTATGCAACAGCATTCACACATGCAACTCCAAAGCCAGGAACTGGAGTCTCCCCCCCCCTCCCACCGCCCCCCAGAAAACCCCTCCACCCCCTTTGTCTTCCAGCAGCATCATTAGCGTCGGGCAGAAAAGGCCTCCTGCCTCTCTTTTTTTATTTTTCCCCCTCCTCCAAATCAATTCTCTTTTAATTTGATGAAAGAGAGTTTTGCTTGCTGCAACTTCTTTTGGGAAAAAAGAGAATTTTGATGATTCTTTCCTGGAGAGAAGGTGTGTTTCCTGCACTTACTGCATGACAGAGGAGCTGAGGGATGCATCCTTTCACGAGTCAGGCTATAGGAAGTTAGCACCTACCCCCTCAGGGGTAGTGGGTTCTAACTTACCTCGCTGCCAGTTCGCTTCCTCTCATGCCGCGTGGCTGCGCACGCATTGCGCGCCACGTGGCCGCGCCATGCAGGTGTGCATGAGCTTCACACATGCATGCATGCGCATGCATAGTGCTGAAAACTCAGCTTCTGCGCATGCGCAGAAGCAAAAACAAGCAAAAAAGCAAAAAAAGCAAAAAACAAGATGGCGGCACATGCGCAGTGCCGAAAACTCGGCTTCTGTGCATGCGCAGAAGCAAAAACCAGCAAAAAAAAATCCCCCCCAAAAAAAATTCCCAAAAAAAGATGGCGGCGTCCATGGACCGGCACCGACAGAACCGGCTCCGTGATGTCACCACCGGTTTACTACCGGTTCTATAGAACCGATGCAAACCGGGAGGAACCCACCTCTGCTACCCCCCCTCATAGAGGAATAAAATATTTTAGGAAATACTAAAAAGGCAGAATATTATATTTCCCTGGCTGAGAAAATGGAGAAACATGTTTTTAGGCTGGAAACAGACTCACTCCTAGTAGCCCCCACCTTTGTCAATGGGCCATTAAGGAATGGACCCAGATCACTAATTCCCCCCACCTTTGTCAATGGGCAGTCTATTCTACATAACAAGCATCTACAGGAAGAACCATAATAGGAATCCCAAAGCAATCTCACCTGAGAAGATTACATCAGCCAAGCCTGGTGGGACACAGACAAAAGCCTACAAAGTTAGCTAAGACCCCCGCTCCCTGGGACTCTGACAGCCAATGGGATACATTTCTTACACAGGAACAGGAAACTCTTAAGGTTTCCAATAAAACTCAGGCACTCTCAGCATCTCAGCCCTTCTCTTCGTCTTCAACATATTCGAGGCATGTGATCCCCCTTTCCCCAGGACCTCAAACCATGTGGTCCTGCTGTCCACCATTAAACCATCTTTCCAAACAGCCTCTATGCTTCCAGTGTCTTTTCCCCCACTTGGAACTGAACCCAAGAATGACATTTCTTACAACACGGCTTTGAGCCGGGGGTCTGCAGCGGGAGAGCTCAGGAAAGGGTTAAGAAAGAAGCTCTTTTTGGGGCGGGGTGGGGGGGAAGAGATTTTTCAGTTTAGAGCAATGGTTCCCAAAGTGGGCGGTACCGCCCTCCGGGGGGGAACCCTTAGGGGGCGGTGACAGGGGGTGGTGACAGGGGCCGGGGGGGGGGGGGCGCTAGGTGGTTCGCCATGCTTTTGCACTTGAAGCTCCCTCGCGTTCCTCGCTCTTGTGTGCAGGGCAGCCCATTCTGAAAGAAAATGCGAGATGTTTTCTTTCAGAATGGGCTGCCCTGCACACAAGAACGTGGAATGCGACGGAGTTACAAGTGCTAGGTATGATGCCCGTCTCGCGGCCCGCCCAGCCCCTGCCCAGCCCCTGCCCAGGCTCTGCTCCGCCCCGCATGACTGGTCACCCCAAACTGTGTCCCACCACGTGACGGGTGTCCTACCTAGCACTTGAAGCTCTCTCGCGTTCCTCGCTCTTGTATGCAGGGCAGCCCATTCTGAAAGAAAACGTGAGATGTTTTCTTTCAGAATGGGCTGCCCTGCACCCAAGAGCGTGGAATGCGACGGAGTTACAAGTGCTAGGTACTGAGCGTGGCACAGCGACGAGGGAAGCCGACTGCTCCCGAAGCTGCTTGGGCGAGCGCTCGCAGACCCGCGGGAAGGCCCCGCTGCAGAACATGCGCTTGTGCGGACTTTCCCGCCTGGTGTCCCGGCGCCTAGCAACCCGGTGTGCGCAATTCGGCGGGCTCCCCTCTGGCATGGTGCACCCATGGATCTCAGCCCAGCTGTCCCCCGACATTGACCCCACTAAGGCGCCTGTGGCCTTCAGCAGCCGAAGCCTCCCCAAGCTCAATCAAGAGCTGCAGCACCCCGAGCTGCTGACGTGGCAGCCGCCCTTGATGGCGCTCTGCGACCTGGTGCACGACCCGGAGAACACTTACCAAGCCATCGGCCTGGGTGAGCGGTGGCGGCGGCCTGGCCACAGCTGGCAGGAGGAAAGGGAAGGGAGGGAAGAAGGAAAGAAAAAGGAAAAAAAGAAAGAGAGAGGGAGGAAGAAAGACAGAAAGAAAGAAAGAAAGAGACAGAACGATGGTAGGTAGGTAGGAAGGAAGATAGACAGAAAAAGAAAGGAGGGAGGGAAGAAGGAAAGAAGGAAAGAAAGAAAGAAAGAAAGAAAGAAAGAAAGAAAGAAAGAAAGAAAGAAAGAAAGAAAGAAGAAAGAGAGATGGTAGGAAGGAAGACAGACAGAAAAAGAAAGAGAGGGAAGGGAAGGGAAGGGAGGGAAGGAAGGAAGGAAGGAAGGAAGGAAGGAAGGAAGGAAGGAAGAAAGAAAGAAAGAAAGAAAGAAAGAAAGAAAGAAAGAAAGAAAGAAAGAGGGAGGGAGGGAGGGAGGGAGGGAGGGAGGAAGACAGAAAGAAAGAAAGATGGTAGGTAGGAAGGAAGACAGACAGAAAAAGAAAGGAGGGAGGGAAGGGAAGGGAGGGAAGAAGGAAAGAAAAAGGAAAGAAAGAAAGTGAGTGAGGGAGTGAGTGAGGGAGGGAGGGAGGGAGGAAGACAGAAAGAAAGAGAAAGGAAGATGGTAGGAAGGAAGGAAGATAGACAGAAAAAGAAAGGAGGGAGGGAAGAAGAAAAGAAAAAGGAAAGAAATAAAAAGAATGAAAGAAAGATGGTAGGAAGGAAGGAAGGAAGATGGTAGGTAGGAAGGAAGACAGACAGAAAAGGAAAGGAGGGAGGGAAGAAAACGGAAAGAAAGAAAAAGAAAGGAAGAAAGAGGAAGGGAGGGAGGAAGACAGAAAGAAAGAAAGATGGTAGGAAGGAAGGAAGGAAGGAAGACAGTCAGAAAAAGAAAGGAGGGAGGGAAGGGAGGGAAGAATGAAAGAAAGAGGGAGGGAGGGAGGGAGGAAGAAAGAAAGAAAGAAATATGGTAGGAAGGAAGGAAGACAGAAAGAAAGAAAAAGATGGTAGGTAGGAAGGAAGACAGACAGACAGAAAGAAGAGATGGTAGGAAGGAAGGAAGGAAGACAGACAGAAAAGGAAAGGAGGGAGGGAAGAAGGAAAGAAAATGGAAAGGAAGAAAAAGAAAGGAAGAAAGAGGGAGGGAGGGAGGGAGGGAGGAAGACAGAAAGAAAGAAAGATGGTAGGAAGGAAGGAAGACAGACAGAAAAAGAAAGGAGGGAGGGAAGAAGGAAAGAAAAAGGAAAGAAAGAGGGAGGGAGGGAGGAAGAAAGAAAGAAAGATGGTAGGAAGGAAGGAAGACAGAAAGAAAGAAAAAGATGGTAGGTAGGAAGGAAGACAGACAGAAAGAAAGAAAGATGGTAGGATGGAATGAAGGAAGACAGTCAGAAAAAGAAAGGAGGGAGGGAAGGGAGGGAGGGAAGAAGGAAAGAAAGAGGGAGGGAGGGAGGAAGAAAGAAAGAAAGATGGTAGGAAGGAAGGAAGACAGAAAGATAGAAAAAGATGGTAGGTAAGAAGGAAGACAGACAGACAGACAGACAGAAAGAAGAGATGGTAGGAAGAAAGGCAGACAGAAAGAAAGAAAAAGAAAGATGGTAGGAAGAAAGACAGAAAGAAAAAGAAAGAAAGAAGGGGGAAGGTAAAGAAGAAAGAAAGAACGAAAGAAAGACTTATGACCACAATTGAGCCTAACATTTTGGTTGCTAAGCAAGAGCGTTGTTAAGTGAGTTTCACCACACTTTACAAGTTGGCCATGTCCACCCGGTCACCTGACCACTAAGCCATGCCCACCTGAGGGTGGGGTGGAGCGGTGAGGATGAGTTTGTAGCACCAAGGGGGCGGTGGACTGAAAAAGTTTGGGAACCACTGGTTTAGATAGTAAGGATGGGCAGGGAAGCTGCAGAGGGATGGGAAGAACTAATGGATGACATTCAGACAAATGGTCATCCAATCTCTTCTTTAAAACTTCTAGTGTTGGAGCATTTGCAGCTTCTGGAGGAAAGTTGTTCCAACTTTTGAAGACATTTTGAAGGATCATAGACAGCTTTTCATGCCGCATGGTCAAGAATTCTGTTATTTTGTATTTGGCTTGTCCTTCTATAGTACTTTGGCAGATCTATTTTCCTCAATATGAGCTTTTTAAACACACATTTTCCAATAAAAGCTCTCATTTGAAAAAAAAATATCTGCCGGTTGCCTGCAATTTTCAGTCGCATGGCTTCCTGGATATTTGTTCGGAGAATCTGAAGGGAATGACACATCTAAATTAGGTGACATAAACATGAAGAGCCCCAAATCCTGGCATAAACACTTATTGGTCCCTAAAGCTGGGAGCTTCATCTTCGGATCTTAAATCTTAAGCTGAAAGTGTGAGCAGAATGGAAGAAGCTTAAGCGGAGGCAGAAAAGGAAGGAAACGCACCATGCCCTGTTTTATCTGGGTAACTCAGGGGGAGATAATTCAGGGGTGAAATCCAGCAGGTTCTGACAGGTTCTGGAGAACCGGTAGTGGAAATTTTGAGCAGTTCAGAGAACCGGCAAATACCACCTCTGGCTGGCCCCAGAGTGGGGTGGGAATGGAGATTTTGCAGTATCCTTCCCCTGCCATGCCCACCAAGCCACACCATGCCCACCAAGCCACACCATGCCCACCAAGCCATGCCCACAGAACTGGTAGTAAAAAAAAATTGGATTTCACCACTGGCAGAGATTCCAGATATGTCAAGAGAATCTCTTTGCTTCACAAAAATAAACGAGGCACTAACATGCTTATCCAAGTTCTGTGCAACATGCTAAATCTCCTTATGACTATCTCTTAATTTTTCCATGGTTTAACATGCTGTGCAAACCCAACCCGTTTAATCAAGTTGTAATTTAATCAATTTGATTAATTCAATAAAGGTGAAATGTGTTATGTCCAGGAACTGGACATAGCTAGTCTAGAGAAGAGAAGGACCAGGGGAGACATGATAACAGTCTTCCAATATTTGAGGGGCTGCCACAGAGAGGAGGGGGTCAAGCTGTTTTCCAAAACACCTGAAGGCCAGACAAGGAATAATGGATGGAAACTGATCAAGGAGAGATTCAACCTGGAAATAAGGAGGAATTTTCTGACAGTGAGAACAATCAACCCATGGAACAGAAGTTGCCTTCAGAAGTTGTGGGAGCTTCATCACTGGAGGCTTTCAAGAAGAGATTGGACTGTCATCTGTCAGAAATGGTGTAGGGTCTCCTGCTTGGGGGTGGGGTTGGACTAGATGACCTACAAGGTCCTTCCAACTTTGTTAATCTATCTATCTATTTATTGAATTTTACCATTTATTGTGTATGCTCCATCACTGGAGGTTTTAAGAAGAGATTGGTTAGCCACTTGTCTAAAATGGTACAGGGTCTCCTGCTTGAGCAGGGGGTTGGACTAGAAAACCTCCAAGGTCCCTTCCAACTCTGCTATTCTGTTATTATTACAGTGGTTAAGACATCAGGCTAGAAGCAGGAGACCGTGAATTCTAGTCCCGCCTTAGGCACAAAGCCACTTGGGTGACCTTAGGCCAGTCACTTTCTCTCAGCCCTTGGAAGGAGGCAATGACAAACCAATTCTAAAATACCTTGTTAAGAAAAGTGCAGGGACTTGTGCAGGCCAGAATCGGAGAGATTGAATAGAATGCAAACCCATCAAGTTATAGAAGTTCTCCCGGGTAAGTCTTATTGAACTAAATAGACTATACAAGAGCATCATAACGGAAATGTCACTTACTGCTTGCAAATGACAGGCTATTCTCTATTAAAACCATCAGTGGCAAGGCCTCAGATAATAGAACTGTCACTGATGTGATGTGA
Source organism: Diadophis punctatus similis (assembly GCA_023053685.1). NCBI lineage: Eukaryota > Metazoa > Chordata > Lepidosauria > Squamata > Dipsadidae > Diadophis > Diadophis punctatus. The sequence goes on from JALIGW010000048.1 coordinate 842,247, forward strand.
TTGGGGGGGGGGGGGTTTCCTGGTACCAGGGTCTTCCTGCAAAAAGGCAGTGCCTGACTGCGTGTCAAAAATCTCTTGGCCACAATTCAAAGAAGCCACCATTTCTTCCCTAAATGAGTTGGAATTTCACATCCTTCCCAATGTTAATGATTAATTCCAATATTAAAAACTTTAATGGAGTAAGTGTATGCAATAGATGGGAAGGATATCATTAAAGGAAGATGGTCTTTCCGAGACTCATAAAACCTGATCATTTGTTCCTCTAGATCAGTGGTTCTCAACCTTCCTAATGCCGTGACCCTTTAATACAGTTCCTCATGTTGTGGTGACCCCCAACCATAAAATAATAACATTATTAGGAAACTCAGGGTTGGATTCTAATTTACCTCGCTGCAGGTTCGCTTCCTCCTGTGCTGTGTGGCCGCGCCTTGTGGGCGCGTGGGAGCTTTGCAAGTGCACGCATGCGTAGTGCCGAATTTTTTTAAAAAAAATTCAAAAAAAAGCCAAAAACAAGATGGCGACGCATGCGCAGTGCTGGAAATTCAACTTCTGCGCATGCTCAGAAGTTCCCATGGTACATATTTTTTTCCCGTAGTCTATTTGCATGTGGGTGGACCCACCTGGAGACAGATAGAGGAGCGGTGTCTCAGTTCCTAAGTCCATCGGAAATATGTGTTTTCCGATGGTCTTAGGCGACCCCTGTGAAAGGGTCATTCGACCCCCAAAGGGGTGGCGACCCACAGGTTGAGAACGACTGCTCTAGATCTCCAACCTTGGTCCATATTAGATATCTGGAGATGACCTGGCCAGATGTTCAGTTGGGGAGATCCCTTCAGCTCTGCAGACCTCCAGTCCAAGAAAAGCTACCTAGGCTGTTTTACAAAGAAATCTTTGATTTGAAGCATTTCTCGTATGAATGTCAAAGCAGAATTTTGCCGGGGGGGGTGGGGGGGGTGGAGTTGTTTAATTTACATCCCAATGCAAATGTATCTAATTTTACATTTTAACCAATACATTAACCAGCATAGTTATTCCTCAAAATGTGCACTTCACAAAATCTGTGGTTCGTTAATTAAAAGAATATATAATAGGAAGGAGGGGGGGAATGAACCAAAAAGTCATATATTCATTAAAACGATGTACAAAAATGCATTCTATTTACATACACGATTCCCTTGAGCATTTGTTTGAGATGAGCGGCTATTAATGGAATAAATAAATAAATATCGTTTACAATTTTGCCTATTTTCGGGAAGATATGCATGGATACATGTACAGATTGTCAAACTGACACAGGAATCATCTGAAGCATGGATAAATGGGAAACAGGAATCAACACTGTCCATTCCGAGGAGCATAAGACTATAAAAAAGATGTTGAGACGAGCAACCAAGATGATTAGGGGACTGGAGGCTAAAACCTACAATGAACGGTTGCAGGAACTGGACATGGCTAGTCTAGTGAAGAGAAGGACCAGGGGAGACATGATAGCAGTCTTCCAATATTTGAGGGGCTGCCACAGAGACGAGGGGGTCAAGCTATTCTCCAAAGCCCCTGAAGGCCAGACAAGGAATAATGGATGGAAACCGATCAAGGAGAGATTCAATCTGGAAATAAGGAGGAATTTCCTGACAGTGAGAATAATCAACCAATGGAACAGAAGTTGCCTTCAGAAGTTGTGGGAGCTTCATCACTGGAGGCTTTCAAGGAGAGACTGGACTGCCATTTGTCAGAAATGGTGTAGGGTCTCCTGCTTGGGCTAAGATAACCTACAAGGTCCCTTCCAACTCTCATAATCTGTTAATCTCACAATCTTATCAGGAGGTTGGTAAAATAGGCCAGAACAGGAGGGTAGCAAAATCCAGAACTGAATATTCTGTTGAGGGCTAAGCCAATAATGCAGAACCCAAGAGGAGAGGGAGGACTTAGACAGGCAGGAAACTATAACACTGATGCTAATAGGAAGGATCACTCACAAAAGCAGATGCTTTTGCGTAAATGCAACAAGAACACCAGAAAAGAGAATTTAAAATCCTAACACAGGAGGACCACAATAATAGCAGACGCATCACCGAACGACAGTGGATGACAAAGTTGATGGGATCCTTGCCCTGGAAGTGTTGGAAGAAATATCCATCTGGTTTAGTTCCAAGCCGGGAGAAAGAAACTGGAAACATGGAGGCTGATTGAAAAGATGGTTTAATGATGAAGCGGAAGCACATGGGTTGTTTTGGGTAGCTGACCACATGGAGTTGAGACTGGGGGGGGGGTATTTATACCCTCTCTTGGGCTTTGCACTTGAGCTTCCTGTTCCTGTGCAAGAACATGTATTCTATTGGCTGGTGTAGGGGTTATGTAGGGGTCATAGCTGGCTCTATAGGTTGTCTGAGCTCCCAGGTTTGGTTGAGGTTTGCTGGGGGTGATGCAACTGAGATGATGCAATGAAGGAGCTTGTGTTCTGAAAGGGTGTTGGGCAGTGGTGGGTTCCTACTGGTGCGGTCCACTCTACTGCACCAGTAGTGACTGGCTGGTGACATCACAGTCGGTTGCCGGTCTCTGGGCGCCGCACTTTTTTTAAAAAAAATTTTAATCTTAAAAAAAAAATTCTTTTGAGCATGCTCACCAGGCACACCCACACGGCGAGGAAGGGAGGGAGCGAACCAGCAGGAGGTAAGTTGGAACTCACCCCTGATTTGGGCTGGAAAACACCCCCACACCCCACCTTTATTCACAGGAGTTGTCCTTCTGCTTTCTCCGGTTGCTTCCCTGATTCCTGCACTACAAAAAAAACCATTGAAAAATCAGAACGATTGGCCCTTTTTGCTTGAGGCTCTCCTAACAGGAAAGGAAGTGAAGGGACTGGCGAGGAGAAATAATCAGTATGAGGAAACCTCCCAGTTTTGTAGCAGTGCTGCTGAATTTCAAAAGATAACCCAACAGTTCCTCCCCACGTGAGTTATCTGTGGCTGTGCAAAGCAAAACTTTTACTGATGGGGGGGAAAAAGCAACAGGAGGAATCAGGAAAGCAAGGGGGGGGGAAGCAGAAAGACAACTCAAGTCGATGAGGTGGGTGGGTTTTTTTCCCAGCCAAAATTATTCTGGGCAATGTTTATTCTCAGCAGAGCCAGGGTGGGCAGGCAGGCAGGCAATGGCACAAAGTTAGCTTATTTATTTAGCTATGCTGGCTGGGGAATTCTGTGAGTTGACGTCCACAAGTCTTAACCCCCAGCCTTGCCCCGACTAGAGAAGGAGATACTTTTCACTTCCTGTTAGCTCATTTTCGATCTTCCTTTTCTGCAAGGAGAGGGGAGGGAGAGAGAGAGAGAGAGAGAGAGAGAGAGAGAAAACGCGGCTCCGTTCCAGATCTGGCCAAAACACCTCTCACCCCTCCCCACCCCACCTGATCGGAGAGCCAGAGATATTTTTGAGAGACCTTCTCCAAACCCTAATTTGCTGCCGGAAGGGGCAGAGGGAGTTTGGAAACGTTGGTGGAGTTGTCTTACTGTTTAATTCTTTTCTTGCTCAAAGTGGGGGAACGTCAGCCGACCGTCCTTTGTAGAATGAGTGGAAACACACACATACAGAGAGATGAAGGGAGGGAGGGAGGTGTGTGTGTGTGTGTGTGTGTGTGTGTGTGTGTGTGTGTGTGTGTGTGTGAGAGAGAGAGAGAGAGAGAGAGAGAGAGAGAGAGAGAGAGAGAGAGAGAGAGAGAGAGAGATTCCTGGTATGTAAGAAGCACTCTTGTGATCTTTGACTTTTAGGCTTGCTGTCAAACAAGCCTAATTTATGGCACAAGTAGCTGAACTTTAATGAGGGCGATTGCTGCTTTCTCCCTGAGAACTCTCAGGGAGGAGATAATTTTAGAGTGTTTGCAGCCAATTTTGGACCTCTCCTTGAAGTCTCTGCATCGGCTAATTAGTATCAGCTGTTTAGCGGTGTTAAAGGTGGCTGCTTTAACCGTTAAGGTGCCGGTCGCTTGGCTTGCATTGGAGCTACTTGAGATTACTTAGACGAGTAAAATTCGCCCACTTGATCACTAAAGAGATAGAGAGTGCGATCACAGCAGCAAGGCTTCTACTGGCCTCTCCTCTTGCCAGAACGGTTAAGGACAAGTCTCCACAAATGGCTATTTTATATGTGAAATTATGACTGAAATATTTCTGCATCTATATTGGTTCTCACTGTCAGGAAGTTTCTCCTTATTTTTAGGTTGCTTCTCTCTTTGTTCAGTTTCCATCCATTGCTTCTTATTTTGCCTTCTGGTGCTTTGGAAAATTAAATTAAATTAACAGATTAACAGAGTTGGAAGGGACCTTGTAAGTCATCTAGTCCAACCCCCTGCTCAAGCAGGAGACCCTACACCATTTCTGATAAAAGGCAGTGCAATCTCTTCTTGAAAGTCTCGAGTGATGAAGTTCACACAACTTCCGAGGGCAAGCTGTTCCATTGGTTGATTGTTCTCACTGTCAGAAAATTCCTCCTTATTTCTAAGTTGAATCTCTCCTTGATCAGTTTCCATCCATTATTCCTTGTTTGGCCTTTGGGGGCTTTGGAAAATAGCTTGACCCCCTCTTCTCTGTGGCAGCCCCTCAAATATTGGAAGACTGGTATCATGTCTCCCCTGGTCCTTCTCTTCACTAGACTAGCCATGGCCAGTTCCTGCAAACGTTCTTCATATGTTTTAGCCTCCAGTCCCCTAATCATTTTTGTTGCTCTTCTCTGCACTCTTTCCAGAGTCTCAACATATTTTTTATAGTGTGGTGACCAAAACTGGATGCAGTACTCCAGGTGTGGTCTAACTAAGGGTGGTATTAGTACCTCACTTGATCTAGATTGTATCCCTCTGTTAATGCAATTTAGGATTGCACTGGCTTTTTTGGCTGCCGCTGCACACTGCTGGCTCATGTTTAGCTGGTTGTCCACTAGGACTCCAAGCTCCCTCTCACAGTCACTGCTATTAAGCCTGGTTTCACCCAGTTTATATGTATACTTTTGGGTTTTTTTACCTATGTGTAGGACTTTACTTTTCTCTACATTGAATTCCATTTTGTTAGATAGGGCATTACATTAAATACATTGCCCCCCCCCTTCTTTCTGGCAGCCCTTTAAAAGCCTGTTGCCTATCACACTCTTGGGCAAAGCATGTGAGCCATTTCCTCCTTTCAGTGGTTATGAAAGTACATCTATGGTATGTAGATAATAAAGGTGAAAAAAGGTGAACAACATTTTTACAGAACTATAGATACGTTGAGGCTGGGTGTGACAAGGAATGGCTGGGAGGGGAGGGGCCAGGCGAGGCACCCCTTGATGTGAGTGACATTGAGTTGGCCACACCCACCCAGTCATATGACCATGAAGCCACCCCCCACCCGGTCACATGACTGCCAAGCCACTCCCACCTGGTCACATGACCAACAAGCCACACCCATAAAATAAGCCACGCCCACAGAGTGGTAGTAAAAAATGTTAGGAACCCACCCCTGGTGTTGGGCAATTCCTATTGTGACTGAGGGCTAACCCTACCTTTGTTGGATCTTGGGTGATGGTATTTGGTTATGAATAGAGCCAGCTAGCTCTTTATCCCTTAAGTACTGACATCTGCTGAGGGCTATTAAGAAAGGTGGGGGCTGCTTTCCAAGAGCATGTTTCTCCATTTTTCATCCAGGGAAATATAATATACTTCCTTTTTTAATATTTCTCAAAATGTTTCATTCTTCTAGGAGAAGGGTGGGTGTTAACTTTCTACAGAAGGCTACAATTTATTCGAAAGGAAGAGGCTCAACAGAGAGGGATTTGGAGTGTTGCATCGTACATAAAGAAAGCACATTCCTGCGCAGACATTCAGAAATCAGAGCGGGAGAATCCTCTTGGAACTGACCAGGAAAGAATAAAAGGTGCTTTTTCTGGAGGCAGCTGGACTTCCTTGTGTCAGGCTTCAAGTAACACCCACAACGAAAGAAAACTCCGAGGCTTGAGTTTCCTCAAAGTTCCATTCTATTAGAGAGGTCATCAGGGGTGGGCTTCAAAAATTTTAGCAAGGGGTTCTCTGCCCGGTTGGTAGGTGGGCGTGGACATGGTGGGCGTGGCCTAGTCGGCCTCCTGCACCATGAGGGGAGGGTGTTTTTGCCCTCCCCGGGCTCCGGAGGCCCTCTGGAGGCCAGAAACAGGCCCATTTCTGGCCTTCTCGAACTTCCGGTAGGCCCGTTTTTCGCCCTCCCCGAGCCTCCGTGCGCACCCTGCACTTACCTGCATCCAAAATGGGCCGCGTAGGGACTCCTGGGAGGGGAGGGCTGAGGTGGGTGGGGCCAGCCAGGAATGGGATTTGGGGGGTCTCTGATCTGCACAGAATCTTAGCTAGAGGTTCTTCCGAACCCACACGAACCCCCAGCAGCCCACCCCTGGATGTCATATTGGCACATCTGGGAAAAGCCGAATCTGAAAGCTTCCGGTTTTCCACACCCAAAAGAAAGTCCAAGTTCCTGCCCCAGCACCCACATGTCCGCCACATGGTCCAATCAAAGCACCGTCCCAACTGGAGGTGCCTCCCAGGCACACCCCTCCAGGTGCAGGTCAGAGTGGCCTTGACTCTCAGAGAAAGGGATGTTATTTTGACTATACCTCCCCACTCACACAATCCCCCCTCCCAGTTTCCCACAGCACTAAATGTGGCAGGCCTGAAGATCCAAAACCCAAGATGGTTTCCAGGCCTGACACCTTGTTTTTTTTTTCTTTGAGGACATTTCTCATCCAAGAAATTGACTGAGAATCTCTACAGACTTTTAATAAAAGGAAAGAGAAGCAAAAGTGCCGTTCTCACGAAAGTTTCAGTAGTGGGTTCTAAATCCCATTGCTACAGGTTCGCGTCTTGGGCGGGTGGGCGGAGCCTCCTGCCACCCCCGCTATCAGTTCGCTGAACCAGGCCGAACAGGGAGCAGCCCACCCAGTGGTGGGTTCCTACCAGTGCGGTCCAGTGCGCCATTCTGGTAGGGACCCGCAGATTGCGCAATTTGCGTGCGACGGCTCCGGTGCCGTCTATTGCGGGGCGCCATCTTTTTTCCCTGAATTTTTGGGGTTTTTTTTGCTTCCTGCACATACATGGAAGCAAAATCTCGTGAGGGGATGCTTGCGCACGGGGGATTTTGGCGATTTTTTGCGTCTGTGCATGTGCGGAAGCAAAAAATCGCTGAAATCGCATGCACGCGCACGTCCCCTCATGAGATTGCAGCGATTTTTTGCTTCCTGCGCATGCACGGAAGCAAAATCATGCAAGGGGACACACGCACGTAGTGCGCATGTGTGCACGCGAAACATGATGATGCGCGCGCAGCACACTGGTAGCCAGGTAAGAGGAACCCGCCCCTGAACCCACCGCTGGATAGTTTATTACAGATCATCATCAGGACAGGCAGAAGATATCAATGAGATCTTTATGCCACAGATGAGCATCCTTTCAAAGAGGCATGAGGTGATGCTGTGGTGGACATCAATTATCATGACATCTGCTGGGAGACAACTCTGTCAACAGTAAGAGGTCCAAACAAATGTCTTGTTCTCTCTTGTTGACAGCTTCATTTGCCAGAAGGTGGAAGAAAGAATAAGGGGTTGGATGCTTTGGGCTTAATTCTTACCAACGGGCAAAAATTGGTTGAAGAGGTGGAGGGTTAGCCTGACATTATTGTTGATACAAGTAGCCCTCGACTTACAACAGTTCATTTAGTGACTGTTCAAAGTTACGACGACACTGAAAAATGTGACTTATGGCCACGTTTCATAGTTATGACCTTTGCAGCATCCCCATGATCATGTGATCGAAACTCAGGTGCTTGGCACCTATTTATGATCCATTTATGACCCAGGGTCACACGGTCCCCTTTTGAACCCTTCTGACAGTCAAAGTCAACGGGGAAGTCAGATTCACTTAACAACCAGGTTACTCACTTATCAACCGCAGTGATTTGCTTAACAACTGTGGCAAGAAAAGTCGTAAAATGGGGCAAAACTCGCTTAGCCAATGTCTCACTTAAACACAGAATTTTTTGGCCCCAGTTTGTGGTCGTAAGTCGAGGACTGTAAGTCGAGGTATTGTGAACTCAAAGGAGAAAAAAATAATCCAGCAGCGAGTCAGACTTGAATGCTACATTTCAGAAGTATGGATTTTGATGAGCTCAAAGGAAAAGTGATCCCAAGCCTGAAATCTTGAAGGCAGGCAAGGAAATCCTGCAAAATGAAAACCTGAAGATGCAACTGCAAAGAGTTTGCAGGAGAAGAAAAACAGAAGACGGGCTGAAGAACCAGCGTGGATATGCACAGAGCTTTCAGAAAAGAGACTGGGGTAGGCGTGGAAGGAGGCCTGGATAACCAGAGAAGGAGGCAGTCATAGAAATGGCAGAGATGGGCCCAGAAACACTGAAGCACAGAATGAGCTTGAAAGAACCCAAGCATCCAAATGCCCCTTTGAGGTAGGCTGCTGGCTGGAGAATTCTGGGAGTTGAAGTCCACAAGTCTTAAAGTTGCCAAGTTTGGGGACCCCTGATCAAAAGGAAAGACAAACTATAGTCTCCGGAGTGAAGGAAAGGGGCAGTAGGAACAGGTGATGACAAGGAAGCAGAACATTGAAGCCAGGGGTCTCAATTTCTTTGAGGGCCACATGAGGGTTGTGTTTGATCTCAGGGAGGGGGGCTGAGGGTGTGGCCAGGGGGCATGGCCAGCTCAACATCACTCGTGTCGGGGGCACCTGTGGTGGCCAAGTGCTAAGGCAGGACTTCCCTCAGACCCTCCCTCCCTCTCATTATAATTTCCTTCCTTCCTTCCTTCCTTCCTTCCTTCCTTCCTTCCTTCCTTCCTTCCTTCCACTTTCCATTGCAGATCTTGCCACTGGAATCTGGACCCAGAATCTACTGCCTCCCCCTTCTTGACCACCAACAACACAGGCCCAAACATTCAGGCCGGGTGCTCCCATTTCAAGCTGGATCCAAGCTTTGTGCAACAATTAATTACTCGCTAACACAAAATCAATGGTCTCTCTACTGCCCCTCTCCATCCTCACAGGAGAAACGTTGATGGATCAAGTCTCCCTGTCTGACTGAGAAAACAGCCCATTTGAGTGATAGATGCCCCCAGATTCCCACCCAGATTGATCATCTCACAGCATCAGGCTCACTTTTCAGAAGGGTCAATGTGCACCTAAGACTTCCTGAGGAAGGATGGAGGAGAGGGCTCTCTGCAGCTGGAGAGGGGGGAGCTGACATCACCCCATCAGCCAGCAAAGGTCACAGTGATGTGGTCAAGATGACTAAAAGGGACACAGCCCAAGAATCTCTCTCTCTCTCTCTCTCTCTCTCTCTCTCTCTCTCTCTCTTTCCTTCTCTTTCCTTCTTACCTTCTTGTCCTTCTTGTCCTTCTTTCCTTCTTTCTTTCCTTCCTTCCTTCCTTCTTTCCTTCTTTCCTTCTTTCCTTCTTTCTTTTCTTTTTCCTTCCTTCCTTCCTTTCCTCCCTCCCTTCCTCCCTCCCTCCCATTCAACCTTTTCTCTTCTTCTTTCCTTCCTTCCTTCCTTTCCTTCTTTCTTTCTTTCCTTCTTTCCTTCCTTCCTTCTTTTCTTTCCTTCTTTCTTTCTTCCCTTCCTTCCTTCCTTCCTTCCTTCCTTCTTTCCTTCCTTTCCTTCCTTCCATCCTTCCTTTCTTTAAAAACCAAAACCAATACATACAATTGGATATCACAGAAATGTTTGTCTGTTCTCGCTCCATGATATTTTGAACATTTCCTTTATCATTCCCAGGGTGAGAATATCCCATCATACCTTTTCCGCAAAGAATGCAGCTCTCAGCATATTGTGCAACTGAGTTGTGATTCCCAGGTGTACATGAACAGAAACCCAGTTTGAAACTAGTTTATTTGTTTCCAGATAAAACTTATATCAGTGAGTGTTACTCAAGAAAAACTGCAATGAAGACATTTTCTCCCAAGAGATCTTAAGGTAGGCGATCAAATCCAAGTAAAACTAAAGGTATCAGTTAAGATTTTCCTGCTAGTAAAGTATCTCCTGCCAGTAATCCTTTCTACCCTTAATCTACTAAAATTGCTCTTTTCTTTCTTTCTTTCTTTCTTTCTTTCTTTCTTTCTTTCTTTCTTTCTTTCTTTCTTTCTTTCTTTTCTTTCTTCCTTTCTTCCTTTCTTTCTTCCTTCCTTCCTTCCTTTCTTTCCATCCTTCTTGATTGTTTCCTAGTATGATTTGATTACTTATTTGTACCTATGACTATCATTAAGTGTTGTACCTTATGATTCTTGATGAATGTATTTTATTCTCCTTATGTACACTGAGAGCATATACACCAAAGACAAATTCCTTGTGTGTCCAATCACACTTGGCCAATAAAGAATTCAATTCAATTCAATCAATTCTTTCTTTGTTTCCTTCCTTCCTTCTTTTTTCTTTCTTTCTTTCCTTCCTTCTTTCTTTTTTCTTTTTTTCTTTTTGTCTATCCTTCCTGCCTGCCTGCCTGCCTGCCTGCCTGCCTGCCTGCCTGCCTTTCTTTCTTTCTTTCTTTCTTTCTTTCTTTCTTTCTTTCTTTCTTTCTTTCTTTCTTTCTTTCTTTCTTTCTCTTTTCTTCTTCAAAAAACAAAACCAATGCATTCAAAGCAGGGGCCCTTCTCTGTAGGGGCCCCTGCTCTCTGGAACCAACTTCCCCCAGAGATCCGAATCATCCGGATCTCTAGAGTACTACATCCAGTTTTGGTCACCACACTACAAAAAAGACATTGAAACCCTAGAGAAAGTGCAGGAGCAACCAGGATGATAAAGGGTCTGGAAAATAAAACATACAAAGAGCGGTTGCAGGAACTGAGCTTGGCCAGTCTGGCGAAGAGAAGGACCAGGGGTGACATGATAGCAGTGTTCCAATACTTGAGGGGATGCCACAGAGAGGAGGGGGTCAGGCTGTTCTCTATGGCACCAGAAAGCCAAACAAGGAATAATGGATGGAAGCTGACCAAGGAGAGATTCAACCTGGAAGTGAGGAGAAACTTTCTGACGGTGAGAGCGATCAACCAGTGGAACAGCTTGCCAGCGGAGGTTGTGAGAGCCCCAACACTTGCGACCTTCAAGGGGAGACTGGACTGCCATCTGTCTCAAATGGTGTAGGAACTCCTGCTTGAGCAGGGGGTTGGACTAGATGACCTACAAGGTCCCTTCCAACTGTAATAATAAATCTAAATCTAAATCCCCACCTTGCTGGCCTTCCGAAAAGCCATTAAGACATGACTCTTCCTGCAGGCGGAGTGAGTTTGAGATGATTCTATATCTGATGTCTCCCCCATGTATGTATGGTGTGTATATATATATATTTCTAACTGTTTTTAAGCTGTCTTTTAATGATTTGTTTGGAGTTTTTATAAAATGTTGTACGCTGCCCTGAGTCCTGAGGGAGTAGGGCGGCATAGAAAAACTGCTAAATAAATAAATAAATAATAAAGCCTGTAGGAGGCATAACACTGTTGTTGTTTTTTAAAGTCAAAAACATTACTCTAATTAAAAGGTTGTTCCTGTTTCCCAGAGGAAGCTGGGTCTCCACATGGCCCATGGATATAACTTTATTTTTATTTATTTATTTATTTATTTATTTAATTTTATTTGTCAAAACGTGTACAAGATAACAGGTATGGTATAAACATAAACAAAAGCAAAGTAGGTATAGGTACATTTGGACAATAGGACAGTAGGACAGGGACGGTAGGCATGATGGTGCACTTATGCACGCCTATAGATGTAAAATTTCCAGACATTTTGAAGCTCGGAAAAACCCCCGGGATTTTTCCGTTTTTTTCGGGGGGGGGGAACGGAAATTTTCGGAAAAATTGAAAAAAATGCTACATTAGCACTTTTTTGTCTTTTTAAGATTGAAAGTCATTCTGTTACTTTGGGAACATAAAATATGACTATGAACAATTTGACTTGGCATAAAATTATCACAACTAGCATATTAAAAATATAGTGTAGCCAAACAATTATCACAAACAGAATGTATTTTTTTATAATATTTATTTGTAACAAAGGGAGCAACAATCTCCTGAACTGCTTACTAGTTTATGTGGAACAGCCAAAAAACCTCCACAAAACAATTTTCAAAACCAAAAGTAACAATTTTTCATATTTCCTCTCCACAGTATTAAATAAAAATAAAAATAAAAACCCCATTCTCGTAAAAAGAATTGAAGATGGGGGAAGTGTTAAGAAGAGAGTGGGACTAAGTTTCAATGGACATTTAATCAGAATCATTTTCTGAGCTGAAATTGTCAGTATCCGTCTCTGCTTCTGCAGCTACTCTTTTTTGTCCGTCATCACAATTAGGAACTTCTAAGAACTGAAGGTTTGCCCGGATCGAAACAAGCTTCTCTGCCCTTTCACATGTCAGTTTATTTCTTGACTTAGTGTGAGTGTTTCCAAACATAGACCAGATTCTTTCACATGCTGCAGAAGATGGAGGTATCTGGAGAAGGCGAGAAGCAATAGGAGTCAGAGGCTGTGTTGTGCAAAGACCTTGCCACCATGTTGCAGGAGGAATATGTTTGGCAGAATCCCAGATTGCATTCCTGGACCAAATCCCTGAAGATGTTCTATATTCTGCAACATTTGAAAGTACCTTCTCAACATCAAGTCCTAAATGTGATGCTTGTTTTGTGATCCAGTCAAATGCAGTAGCAGTGTTATCATCATCACTTTTGCTTTTGTAAAAAACTGGCTGAGGTGTTGTTATAACAAAATTTATAATTCCTTCTCCTCTCACATTTGTCCATCCATCTGTAAGTAGTGCAAGACACAGTGCTTCATTAATTTTTCCTTGCACCGATTCCATTACACGTTCATATTCTGACTCCAAAAGAGGCTTGTTCAAAGAATGTCTGCTGGGCAATTGGTATGATGGTCTTAATAATTGCAAAGCTTCCTGCCAGTATGTATTTTCAGTTATTGAAAATGGCGTTCAAGAAGAATATATTGCTCTTGCAAGAGCTTGATCAATTTTTTCCTGATCTTCAGGTGTCATCTTGTCTATAAATGAAGTTAGTGAATAATTTTTGGATGCAGCTGTCTTCAGTATCTGTTTACTTGAAGATGCTGCTGATGGGACAACACTTTGTGTTGCTGCTGATGTTATAGATGGAGTAGAAAGAGGACTTCTTGAACGAGAACGTTGAGAAAAACTATGTGCATTGTCATCATTGTTGTCCTCTTCACTTCGATCCATGAAGGATTTTTTAATATCTACAGGACACTTGTTACATACAAGAATGTGTTTTGTCATCCTGGTAGCATTTGGAAATGCATATTTCATCTGACAATATTTGCAAATCACATTTTTCTTTTCAGAAGAACTTGTAATGTGAAAATGCCTCCATATGCTAGATGTTGGTCTCACCATTTTACTGAGGGGAGCAGGAAATAAGAACAAGAAAAAATGACTACTTTGCAAGAAGACACTAATCTATGGTTGTGTGTGGGGGTCACTGGGGGAAGAACCAGATTACTGGTAATTAAATTAAATTATTATTTACACAAAAGTTTATAAAGATAAACTAATGTAGCTAAATGATTCAGTTTTCTGGATTCAGATAAATGTAAACTCTTACCTTTTTAAATTAAGTATATACTTTCAGGTCCTTTTTGTTGCTCTGTATTTTCTTCCAATGCTTTTGAGGCCCAGTGAAGAGGACAGAACAAACCAAACACACCCACTAACATGCAAAAGCAAAACTGAAACCTTTTTCTTGTTACAATAGCAGCACCTCCTAAAGGAAGAAATGCATACTGTTCTTGCATTGGAGGGTTCAGTTTGTTACCTAGGACTTGCTTGTCCTCACTCAGTGCACAGAAATTAGAATAATCTGATATCATACATTTTTTTAGAAATGATTTGGAAAATATTTGAACACCCTGTCTTAAAATATTTTATTCATCATGTTAAAATAAAATATTCCACAATGTTTTTTTTCTTTTTTCAATTTTTCCAATTTTTTGGAAAAAACCAAAAAAGCCTTTAGGAAAAAAACGGGAAAAAACCCAGGGGTTTTTCGATTTTTTCTGGTTTTTTTTCCCGGGCCTTCACATCTCTATCCACGCCCCTTACAGACCTCTTAGGAATGGGGTGAGCTCGACTGTAGACAATCTAAGGTTAAAGTTTTTGGGGTTTGGGGAGGAAACCACAGAGTCAGGTAGTGCATTCCAGGCATTGATCACTCTCTTCCTTGAAGTCGTATTTTCTGCAGTCGAGTTTCAAGCGGTTTACATTGAGTTTGAATCTATTGTGTGCGCGTGTATTGTTGCAGTTGAAGCTGAAGTATTCATTGTCAGGTAGGACATTGTGGCAGATGATTTTATGAACTACATTTAGATCAGATCGAAGGCAACGTAGCTCTAAGTTATCTAAGCCCAAAATCTCTTCCTATGTGATCTCTTCCTCAGCATATTATGAGCAAAATATTGTTTTGATTTATATAGAGTGTTTTCAAATCATCTCTCCTTCATGGGTTAGCAATGGACTGCAGCAGAGCTAATCTGGTTTGTTATTTGCTCTCAGCTCTGAGGCCAGCCAATCTAAGCAAGGCCAATGTGGACATGTGGAGGGACTTCCACTAGCACAAGGGTCCTCAAACATGAAGAACATATTTGAACTGCTAAAAAAGTCTTGAATATTTTAACAGTAGCTTCGGATTCTTCTACACAAATGTCAACCATTTTTCCTGCTCTTACTTACTTTTGCTCAACAGCAAAAGAATCAATTAAATCTTCTAAATGGGGAAAAGAATATTTTGTATACAGCTTCCTTCTTTTTTTCCTTCCTTCCTTCTTCCCTCCCTCCCTCCCCAATTCAACCTTCTCTCTTTTTCCTTCCTCCCTTCCTTCCTCCCTCCCTCCCTCCTTTTCAATGTTTTCTCTTCTTCCTTCCTCCCTCCTTCCCTCTCTTCCTCCCTCCCTCCCTCCTAACCTTTTCTCTTTTTCCTTTCTTCTCTCCTCCCTCCCTCCCTCCTTCTCCCTCCCTCCCTCCCTCCCTCCCTCCCCCCCTTCCCTCCCAGCACAATGAAAACTAAACTAAAACCTTAACTGCAGAATGTCCAGACCTTTGCTGGGGAGAATATTCTGGCAACAGTTAGGAATCTGAGGCAAATTCTTTGAGGATGAGGATATGCCTGGTCCTGGGGATGGGTCAACTGTCAAGAATGGTAGGGTAGCCTCTTTTACCACCCCCAGCCCCTTTCATTCCGCCAGGTGGGCTTCCAAAGGAGGAGTGAGACTGCCTTGAAATCAGGCCGGGAACACTCACCCACCCACCCTGCCCATTTCCCATCAACTCCTTAAATATGAATATGGAATTTATTCAACTCTTCATTTGTTTTACGGAACGTATTTTCCATTTGTTTCCAAGTTATTCTTATTATTTTCTGAATGTATTTTATTTTTAACATTTACATTCTAGAAAGCCAGAAGCGTCCACATGGGCTGTTTTGACAAAGCAAATATAAGTTTATGAGTATCCCATTACTTCATGAGAAGGAATTGAACAAAACATGTTTATGAGTAAGAAATGTTGCACTAATTTGTCATACTCAGATGACATTTCAGAATGTTGTTATTATTTTTTGGCTTTGTTTTTAAAAGAAGTCCTATTTTTGGTTTAAAAACACAGACATGAAACAGCATCATAAGGCAAAGTGCTGCCCAGAAAGAAATATCATTATCCAACATAATCATTAATTTATACTAATGTGTATGAACTCAGCTTCCTTTCTTTTTTCCTTCTTTCTTGATAGACTAATTGACCAATTAAACAAAATTTATAGCTCACCTTATCTCTAAGCTGCACCCAACTTCAAAAATTAATAAGACTAAAGACAAATCTATTCATTCTTCAATGCTATCCCATAAGGGTCCCATTCTGTGACCTGGATAAAAAGGAGGCGGGGCTTTGATGACATGACAGGGGCTGCCATCTTGATTTTCTTAGCTTCCTCTCCCTGTGGAGGAAACCAAAAACTTGAGGAAACACTCAGAAACAACAGCCCATATATTTATAGAGCGCTATATTTTTCTGTTTCTGTTTCTTTTTTTATATTCAATCAATGGCCAAACAACCCTTCCAACCACTGCCCTTAGGGCTATGTAGAAGGCTATTTATATGAATTATAATTTAAAATAATTATAATTCATATAAATAGCCTTCTACATAGCCCATATAATTCATATAAATAGCCTTCTACATTAACATTCTGGTTAATTTTTCAGTTCTTGAAGCAGATCTCCCAAAGGTGCTTTTTTTTCAAGAGGCAACTGGACTTTCTTGTTTTTTCTTTGAAGACGTTTCGCTTCTCATCCAAGAAGCTTCTTCAGTTCTGACTGGATGGTGGGGATTCGAAGGATTTCAGTGGAAGGATCTTTCCATTCCCCACCATCCAGTCAGAGCTGAAGAAGCTTCTTGGATGAGAAGCGAAACATCTTCAAAGAAAAACCAAGAAAGTCCAGTTGCCTCTTGAAAAAAGCACCTTTGGGACAACCATGACCTGGATGACTGAGAATCTCCATAGACGTTTATTGAAGCAGATCTGTTTAGTCTACTTCTCTGTACGTCGCTGCCACCCAAAGGCCATCCAGATTGTTGCAGTTGAGAGGTGGCAGCCAAAGTTCTTCCTATGTAACAAAGAAAAAAATAGTTGCAATTGAAGATCACAAAAAATGTTCAATCATTGAGGGTGGAGGTTCATTCTCCAAGCTTGTGGGTTGGTTTCCAAATGTTTCGTTACCAGGCTAGGTAACATCTTCAGTGGACTGTAGGGGATGTCAGTGTTGGTATTGTTCTGCTTATAAGGGCTTTGTGTGGTCAGTGATGGGAGGGTCACGTCAGGTGAGGGTCCAATGATGGGTCTTGTGAGGGGTCAGGTGTGGGTCACAGGTGAAGCTTTTGTGAGGTATAAGATGTGGGTCACATCAGGTGAGGCTCTTGTGATGGGTCTTGTGATGGGGAGGTCACGTCAGGTGAGGGTCATTGGGAGGTGAAGTGCTGGTTGGGGGAGTTCTTGGGTAGGTTGGAGGTTGGTGCTGTCGCTGGTTGGTTGTGTGGTTGATTTGAATTCTGAGGGATTCATAGGCTGGTTGTAGATCGATATGTTTGTTGATGGAATTGCCTGTGGAGTGCCAGGCTTTCATAAACTCACATGTGTGGTGGGTGGTCATTATTTGAAGGCTTAAATCCACCAAGCTTCCATCCAAATATAGTGCTGATGAATTGCAGAAAGCAGACTATTCAGGCACAGTAACCTACTCCTGAGGAGACCATGTTTCCAAAGGTGGTCTTCCAAATAGCCTGGCAGTCTTTTGACCGTTGGCCTGTTGGCCGTCAGTGCTGTGAGACCATCTTTCTCATAGGTTTGGGAGACTTGTCTTCTTATTGGAGTTAGCCTTCAGGACACAGGAGATTAATTCTCCTCATGCCCTTAAAATAATAATAATCAGCATAGAGCTGGAAGGGACCTCGGAGGTCTTCTAGTCCAACCCCCTGCTCAAGCAGGAGACCCCAAACCATTTCAGACAAGTGGCTCTCCAGTCTTACCTTCCAGGCTCTTGTCTAGTTTGTTTCCTCTCCTCTTTGGAGGAAGACTCAGCCAAGAGGGTTGTGGTAGCTTCAGAATTAACTTTCTCATTGGAAAGACAACGAGAGCTCCCTTCAATATTTAATTCAATGGAGTCAATTAGCAATGTTAATAATTTAGCTTTTATACATGCTCATGTGAACTGACTCAAAAGTACCTGGCTCAGATAGATGTGGAGGTTGGAGGGAAGACGTGGGTTCCTCAAGGCTCAGCCTTCAATATTCAGGACTGAAAATGGGTGGCAGAAAGAAATTCATAATTACATAAGGATGAGACAAGTGTAGGATTTATTCCAGGAACTGACTTATAACTATGACTAGATCAGAGGTGGGTTCCTCCTGGTTCGGACCGGTTCTCCTGAACCGGTAGCAAACCACTGGTGATGTCACGATGACATCATGGAAACAGATCGGTCAGTGCCGGTCCATGGGCGCCGCCATCTCTTTTAAAAAAAAATTTTGGAATTTTTTTTTTGAATTTTTTTCCGGGTTTTTTTCTGCACATGCGCAGAAGCCGAGTTTCCAGCACTGCACATGCGTTGCCATCTTGTTTTCGGCTTTTCTGGGGGGAGAATTTTTTCAGATTTTTTTGCACTGTGTATGCGTGTGTGCGAAGCGTGTGCACGCCCATGAGGCACGTCCACGCGGCGCGGGAGGAAGCGAACCTGCAGTGAGGTAAGTTAGAACCCTGGACTAGATCCCCAAATTCTATGATAGCTAATCTTATAAGACCTTCTTTTACAATTTTTTGAGACTTATTGTCCGGTGCAAAGAACCAGAACAACTTCGTGAATAGGCCAAAGGCAATCTCTATGTTGCTGATCATCTATATAACAAGAACCTCATCAGACTGGCTAAATTCCCTTGGGGACTAGAAGATAAGACTTCACTAGTCTTCTCTAGTCTAGAGAAAAGAAGAACTAAGAGGATATGATAGCAGTGTTCCAGGATTTGAAGGGCTGCCGCAAAGAAGGGGGGGGTCAATTTATTTCCCAAAGCGCCAGAAGGTAAGAGAAGAAACGATGGATGGAAACTAATCAAGAGAGAGAAGCAACCTGGAATTAAGGAGAAACTTCCTAACAGGGAGGACAATGAACCAGTGGAACAGAGGTTGCCTTCAGAAGTTGTGGGTGCTTCATCACTGGAGGTTTTTAAGAAGAGACTGGACAGCTACTTGACTAAAATGCTATAGGGTGTCCTGCTTGAGGATGGGATTAGACTAGAAGACCTCCAAGGTCCCTTCCAGCTCTGTCCTGTCCTGTCCTGTCCTGTCCTGTCCTGTCCTATCCTATCCTATCCTATCCTATCCTATCCTATCCTATCCTATCCTATCCTATCCTATCCTATCCTATCCTATCCTATGCAGAGGTGGGTTCCTCCCAGTTTGGACCAGTTTGCCTGAACTGGTAGTGACCCGCTGGTGATGTCATGATGACATAACGGAACGAGTTCAGTCGGTGCTGGTCTGTGGGCGCTGCCATCTCTTTTTTTTTTTGAATTTAATTTTATTTTTTGGGGAATTTTTTTTAAAAAAAATTCTTCTGAGCATGCGCAGAAGCTGAGTTTCTGGCACTGCGCATTCATTGCCATCTTGTTTTTGGCTTTTGGGGGGGGTTGGGGATTTTTTGGCACTGTGCATGTGCATGCGCGTGAAGCGGTGCGGGAGGAAGCGAACCAGCAGCGAGTAAGTTAGAACCCACCCCTGATCCTATCCTATCCTATCCTATCCTATCCTATCCTATCCTATCCTATCCTATCCTATCCTATCCTATCCTATCCTATCCTATACTGACATTTCCTTCCTAGGAGCAACTCTACACTGGGATGCCTCTAAACTCCAACCGGAATGGGACAACTCACTGCGGCCAGCTTCGCATGGCCAGCTCACTGCCACCATCTTGCCATAACCAATTTAATTTAATTTTAATTTAATAAATGTTCTTATAGGCCGCCCAATCCCGTAGGACTCAGGGCGGCATACAGCATAGATAAGAAACATACAATAAAAACAATAATAGCAATTAAAAAGTAAAAACATTATTTAAAAAACATTCATTCGAGGGGGAATCTGATCTTCCTATTCTTCCTTCCTACCAAGTCACCTCTGCTAACTCATCACTGCCAAGTCACCACAAAACAACTCCACGTGGCCAATGAGCCATGGGGACAACTTGTCGTAAGCAGCCGGAAGGAAAGCCGGGCAGGCAGGTGAGTGAGCAGGTGAGCAGAGCAGTGGCGATGAACGGGGGGGGCTTCCCCTTTTCACACCCCCTGCTGCTGCCATCACCACCGCTGCTGTTGAGCTCCAGGGTGGGCGGGGTAAGCTGTGGGGAAGCAGTGGCAGCCATGGGCATCCCATTTTCACACCCCCTGCCACCCATGCCACTGCCACTGCACTGAGCTCTGGGTCGAAGAGGCTGGGGATGGCGGCGGCAGCGGTGGGAAGGTGTGAAAATGGGAATCCCTTGGCTACTGCCACTGCTCTGGACTCTGCCCACCCATTTGTTCACAGAGAAAGAGAAAGAAAAAGACAGAGAAAAAGAGAGGGGGGAGGGAGAAAGAAAGAGAGAGAGAGAGAGAGAGTGAAAGAGAAAGAGAGAAAGAGAGAGAGTGAAAGAGAAAGAGAGAGAAAGAGAAAGAGAGAAAGAGAGAGAGAGAGAAAGAAAAAAAGAGTCAGATAGAAAGAGAAAGAGAGAGAGAGGAGAGAGAGAGGAAGAGAGGAGAAAGAGAGAGAAGAGAGGAGAGAGGGGGAGAGGGAGAGAGGGGGAGGGGGAGAAAGAGAGTGAGAGTGAGAGAGAGAGGGAGGGAGAGAGAGAGAGAGAGAGAGAGAGAGAGAGAGAGAGAGAGAGAGCTCTGTAGAAGCTTTTAACAGACATTTCACTTTGGCCAAGTTTTTATTGAAGCACTACTTCCAAGTGAAGTTTCCTCACCACTTTTAAGCAGTGTTGCTGTGTCTCCTCACAGGACAAAAAAAAAGCGCCTTTTTTGAAGTGAAGTAAGCAAAGGATTTGGTCTCCCTCACAAAAAGCACAGAACCAAGAAGGGATGCACCCTTGTTCTATATGCATATACGCAGAGAGACAAATCCTTCAATGGTTTTTAGACGAAGGGGTATTCAAGAAGCAGCTTAAATGAACCTCCACCAGGTAGTTGCTTTCTTCATCATGCGTGCACACAGCATGTGCAAAGACATGTCACAGGAATACCGAGTGAACATAATCTGCACCCTTTGTCCCTTGTGCAAGAATTTTTTCTCTAGTGGTTCCAGACTGGCAGATTTTCCTAGGTTTCTGTCACACGCAGAGTTTGCATGTCCACAGATTGTACGATTGTCCAGAGCACCGGTTGAAGTTCATGGTTGGGAAGCATGTTTTATGTGTCCTGTTCAAAAGCTAAGACACCGCCACAGATCTAAGTTATGGTTCCGCAGCACACGCATAACTCTGCATCATGTTCTTTAGTCAAACACAAAGGCACGGATATAAATTGTGGAAAATCCCAGATGGTCAGCTTGGATCATCTGTGGCAGCAAGAAAGAAGCTGGGAGCCCCTTAAAACCGACCAGATTTATTGTGGCAGAGCTTTCCGATGCCATAAATCTTTGGCTCTTTAGTGTGCACAGGACTGTCGTATTTTTTGGTGTGTGTGTGAACTGGATAATGGATGGAAAAAGCATAGAAAATAATTGTTGGAATTAAGGTAAGGAATCAAGATAAATGCAGACTTATAGTGGGGAAAATGGTTTCTCAATCTGTAATGGTCCTTGGAGGTTGGCAGTACCATGTGCACAGCAGATTGGCAGTCAGTGGAGAAACCGTCCCTTGCAATTGGTGTTCCTGTTGAGCATGTAGAGAAAAGTAAAGACCTAGGCAAGAAAAACCAAAAGTACACATATAGACTGGGTGATAGCAGTAACTGTGAGAGGGATATTGGAGTCTTAGTGGACAACCAGCTAAATAGGAGCCAGTTGTGTGCGGCGGCAGCCAAAAAAGCCAATGCAATCCTAAATTGCATTAACAGAGGGATACAATCAAGATCAAGGGAGGTACTAATACCACTCTATAAAGCCTTAGTAAGACCACACCTAGAATACTGCATCCAGTTTTGGTCATCACACTGTAGGAAGTTAGCACCCACCCCTCTCCTAGAAAAATGAAATATCCTAGGAAATATTAAAAGGCAGAATATTCTATATATCCCCTGAAACATGCTTTTAGGCAGACAAAAGACTCACTCTTTTGTCTGCCTAAAACAGCCCCCACCAATGTGCCAGCACACTCAGTAGCCCCCACTTTTGTCAATGGGCCATTAAGGACTGGGCCCAGAACAGTCTTCTACATAACATATAACCATATTAGGAATTGCCCAAAGCCCTTTCATTACACCACATGGGACCTGGGAAGATTACATCAGTCAAACCTGGGACTCAGGACAGCCCACAAGAGTTGCCCCAGCATGCCCCTGGGGGTCTGACAGCCAATGGGATACATTTCTGTATAGGAACAGGAAACAGTTAGGGAGGGGCCCAAGAGACTATAAAGCAAGAAACTCCCAGCATCTTGGCCCTTCTCTCCCTGGACCCAACATCTGAAGCATGTGATCCACCTTTTCGATTCAGGAGCTCCTGCCATGTGCTCCTGTTCTTTTGTTCTCCATTAAACTTTCTTTCCAAGCAACTTCCATGAATCCAGTGTCTTTTTCCCTACTTGGAACTGAACCCAGAAGGATATTCCTTACAACAACACTATAAAAAATATGTTGAGACTCTAGAAAGAGTGCAGAGAAGAGCAACAAAGAGGATTAAGGGACTGGAGGCTAAAACATACGAAGAATGGTTGCAGGAACTGGGCATGGCTAGTCTAGGGAAGAGAGGACCAGGGGAGGCATGATAGCAGTCTTCCAATACTTGAGGGGCTGCCATAGAGTGGAGGGGGTCAAGCTACTTTCCAAGACACCTGAAGACCAGACAAGGAATGATCAAGGAGAGATTCAACCTAGAAATAAGGAGAATTTTTCTGATAGCGAGAACAATCAACCCATGGTTGCCTTCAGAAGTTGTGGGAGCTTCATCACTGGAGGCTTTGAAGAAGAGACTGGTGTAGGGTCTCCTTGGGCTCAAAGAAGAAGAGGAGAAAGATAAAGCAATTAGTGGCTGGGAATTTTGCCCAACTACTGATGAATACCAAGTCCCAGAGTTATCAGGAATTCATTACATTTTGCACATGATGCTGATGTTTATCATTGGCCCTGGGAATCCCGCTGGTTTTCTCAGTGAGAACAGTCAACCAATGGAACAGCTTGCCTTCGGATGTTGTGGGACCTTCATCACTGGAAGCTTTCAAGAAGAGATTGGATTGTCCCTCCTTCCATTTTTTGTACTTGTCCTTTTTTTCAAATTGAATGAAAAAAAGGACAAGTACAAAAAATGGAAGGAGGAACACATAACTAAGGCAGAATATCAGCAGATAGCCAGAATATGTAAAGACGAAGTAAGGAAAGCAAAGGCCCAGAATGAACAAAGACTTGCAACAAAAGTCAAAGATAATAAAAAAAGTTTCTTCCAACATATAAATAACAAGAAAATATTCAAGGAAACAGTTGGTCCACTAAAGTGAGAAGATGGCAAGAAAGTAACCGGCAACAGAGAGAAAGCAGAGCTGCTTAACTCATTCTTTGCATTGGTCTTCACACAAAAAGAAACTATAGCCCAACCTACCAGAAATATAACTGCAAAAAACAGACTGGAAACTAAAGTTAAAATAAGCAAAAGAAAAAAAACCAGTAAGAGAACACCTGTCTGAACTTGATGAACACAAATCACCAGGACCGGATGGATTACACCCCAGAGTACTAAAGGAGCTGGCAGATGTCATCTCAGAACCACTGCACCACATCTTTCAAAAACCCTGGAACACCGGGGAACTACCAGAGCACTGGAAAAGAGCTGATGTGGTTCCCATTTCAAAAAAAGGGGGGGGGGGAAACAACTCAGGAAACTACAGACCAATCAGCCTAACATCAATACCTGGGAAGATACTGGAAAAGACAATAAAAAAACAGATCTGTCAACACCTAGAAACGAATAAAGTAATAACTAGCAGCCAGCATGGGTTTGTTAAAAACAGATTTATTTATTTATTATTTATTACTTGCATTTATATGCCACTCAACTCCGCAGGGACTCTGAGCGGCTAACAAAAATACAAATAACATCAGTATAAAAAATTTAAAAACAGAGTTAAAATACAGTATAACAAAATATAAAAAGATATGTGGTAGCAGGCGGTCCCGAAGATACTGTGGCCCTGAACCATATAGGGCTTTAAAGGTAATCACCAACACCTTAAATTGCATCCAGAGACTAATGGGCAACCAATGCAGCTCACGTAAGATGGCAGTCGTGTGGGTGTATCTGGGAACACCCACAACAGCTCGTGCTGAAGTCTCTGAATACTCTTCAAGGGTAGCCCCATGTAGAGCGCGTTGCAATAATCAAGCCATGAGGTGATAAGGGCATGAGTGACTGTGAGAAGAGCCTCTCGATCCAAGTAGGGTCGCAATTGATGCACAAGGCGAACCTGTGCAAAGGTCCCCCTAGCCACAGCTGACAGATGTTGGTCCAATTTAAGCTGTGGATCTAGGAGGACACCCAAATTGCGAGCCCATTCCGAGGGGATTAATTTTTCTCCCCCCAGAACCAAGGAGGGACAGTTGACCAAGTCCTTAGGAGGCAGTATCCATAGCCACTTGGTCTTGTCCGAGTTTAATTTGAGCCTATTGACTCCCATGCAGATCCTCACGTCGTCCAGACACCAGCACATCACATCAGCTGCCTCACTGAATTGACGCGGGGTGGAGATATAAAGCTGGGTATCATCAGCATATTGTGGATACCTCACCCCGTGTCATCAGATGATCTCACCCGGTGGTTTCATGTAGATGTTAAATAGTAGGGGAGAGAGGACCAAGCCCTGAGGCACCCCACAAATGAGGGGCCTAGGGGTCGACCTCTGTCCACCTGCCAACACCGACTGCGACTGATCAGCAAGATAGGAGGAGAACCACTGCAAAACAGTGCCTCCCACTCCCAACTCCCTTAATCGGCGCAGAAGGATACCATGGTCAATGATATTGAAAGCAGCTGAGAGGTCAAGTAGCACCAAGATAGAGGAGTAACCCCCATCTCAGGCTCACCAGAGATCATCCAACAGCGTGACCAAGGCAGTTTCTGTGCTATAGCTGGGGCTGAAACCCGACTGAAAAGGATCTAGACAATCCATGTCATCCAACAGTTGTAGGAGTTGGAACGCCACCACTTTCTCAACAACTTTACCCAGAAAGGGTAGGTTGGAGACAGGACGAAAGTTGTTTAACACAGTTGGATCCAGGGAGGGCTTCTTGAGGAGGGGCCTCACACCCGCTACCTTAAGTGGCTGCGGCATGAAACCCTCCCTCAAGGAGGCATTGACTATCACCTGAATCCAACCTCGTGTCACCTCCCTGCTGGAAGAAACAAGCCAGGAGGGGCACGGGTCCAACAAACAAATGGAGGCACTCATCGCTCCTACAGCCTTGTCCACTTCCTCAGGAGTCGCGGGTTCAAATTCCTCCCATAAAATGAGACTAAGACCTGTCCCTGTCATCTCGGCTTGAATTGCCCAATCAGAGTCCAGGTCTGTCCGGATCTGAGCGACTTTATCCACCAGAAACTGTACAAATTCCTCAGCTCTGCCCTGAAAGGGCTCCTCCATCCCCTCGGTATTAAGGAGGGAACGAGTTACCCTAAATAGAGTGGGTGGGCGAGAATCAGTGGATGCAATAAGTGCAGAAAAATGCGAACATTTTGCCACCCGCATCGCCACTAAATAAGTCCTAATAAAGGATCTTAGAAGTGTTTGATCAGACTCGGATTTACTGGCCCTCCAGCGTCGCTCTAGGCGTCTCTTGTGGCGTTTCATCTCCCGGAGCTCCTCGGTAAACCAGGGAGCTCTCCGGGATCCACTGCCACGGAGAGGTCGAACAGGCGCAATCCTATCCAGTGCTCCAGACGCCGCCTGGTTCCAAGCGGGAACTAGCAATTCGGATGGATTGTGTACAAGGGATTCAAGTATCTCCCCAAGCTCCTTTTGAAACCCTTCTGGGTCCATTAGGCACCTGGGGCGGAACCACTCAATCGGTCTCGCCTCCCTGCGGTGGAGGAGTGATGCCATAACGTCTAACCTCAATAGGAAATGATAGCAATAGCAATACCACTTAGACTTATATACTGCTTCATAGTGCTTTACAGCCCTCTCTAAGCGGTTTACAGAGTTCAGCATATTGCCCCCAACAATCTGGGTCCTCATTTTACCGACCTCGGAAGGATGGAAGGCTGAGTCAACCTTGAGCCGGTGAGATTTGAACAGCTGAACTGCTGAACTGCAGTGCTGCTCTTTAACCACTGCGCCATCTCGGCTTTTGACTATGATCTGACCAGATCTCTTGATCTGACCATGGCAAGGGAGAGATGGCTAAACTCCTTAATTTCAGATAATCTCTCCACTGCTCAGAGAGAAACACCAGGTCAAGCGTGTGCCCGCCCTTATGAGTCGGACCCTCAACTATTTAGGTCAGGTCCATAGTTGCCATGGAATCCATGAACTCCTAAGCTGCATCAGAGGATTCGCCGAGCGATGACAGGTTAAAGTCCCCCAGAACCATAAGCCGGGGAACTCCACTGCCAGCCTGGCTACTGCCTCGAGCAGCACAGGCAGGGCCATTGTGACACAGCTGGGAGGCAAGTATGTCAACAACAGGCCCACCTGAACCCCTAAGTCCAACTTCAAGAGGAGAGACTCACACCCAACAATCTCCGGGGCAGGGCTCCTACGAGGATGAAGACTCTTACGGACAATCATTGCCACTCCTCCACCCCTTCCCTGGGGTCGCGGGTGATGCAGAACCTGAAACCCCTCTGGGCACATTTCAGAGAGGGAAATCCTCTCCTTCTTGTCCCAGCCAGGTCTCAGTTATGCATGCCAGGTCCGCTCCCTCCTCCAAGAGAAGATCCCGAAGGAGGGGAGCTTTGTTGACCATGGACCTGGCATTTAACAGCAGCAGCTTGAGCCCAGGGTCCTGATAACCCAAGTCACCATGTATACGGGGTGAGTTCAAGGGGCCAGAACATGGGATCGTTGTAAGGCAGCGAGGCCTAGTTCCCCGAGAGCGGCCTACCCCTTGATTCCCGCCATGTCTACCTCTCCCTGTTATGACCGTGATCCTCTGACCCTCCAACCCCCCAGATCATGCCAAACCAATCTCATTTAATTCTTCAACACCGTGACTAAACTAGTAGACCAGCGAAACACTATGGACATAATATACCTAGACTTCAGCAAGGCATTCGACAATGTAGACCATAACCTACTTCTTTGTAAACTAGAGAAATGTTGGATAGACAACCTCACCACCAGATGGATCCACAACTGGCTGGCAAACCATACTCAACAAGTAGTTCTTAATGGGTCTAAGTCCACATGGAGAGAATACTCTTAAACATATGTATAAATGACTTAGATGAGGGAATAGAAGGGGAACTAACCAAATTTGCAGATGACACTAAAATGGCAGGAATAGCTAATACCCTAGAAGATAGGCTCAGGATCCAGAGGGATCTTGACAGACTTGAGCGCTGGGCCCTAACAAAATGAAATTCAATGTAGAGAAAAGTAAAGTCCTACACATAGGTAAAAAAACCCAAAAGTATACATATAAACTGGGTGAAACCAGGCTTAATAGCAGTAACTGGGAGAGGGATCTTGGAGTCCTAGTGGACAACCAATTAAATATGAACCAGCAGTGTGCAGCGGCAGCCAAAAAAGCCAATGCAATCCTAAGTTGTATTAACAGGGATACAATCTAGATCAAGGGAGGTACAAATACCACTCTACAAAGCCTTAGTTAGACCACACCTAGAATACTGCATCCAGTTTTGGTCATCATACTATAAAAAAGATATTGAGACTCTAGAAAAAGTGCAGAGGAGAGCAACCAGGATGATCAGGGGACTGGAGACTAAAACATATGAAGAACAGCTGCAGGAACTGGGCATGTCTAGTTTAATGAAAAGAAGGACCAGGGGAGA